>JAPYYW010006383.1:0-11162 GCA_030522545.1 Cremastinae sp. A BG-2022a
ATTTTTGTTATCTGCAGGAAATTTTGCGATCAAATATTCTATTTTAAAAAAGACATGAACCTCACAATTAATTTATAGAGCGCATTATACGAAATTGTAAGGAGTATACGCTTAGAAGAATTGCAAAACATCTATTCAAACATGCCGAAACGGAAAAAGCGGCCGCGTTGCTGCTCGTTATATTAAAAAAGAGATGAAACCTCTAATAAATTAATCAGAACAGACCGCATTATGCAAAGTTGTATGAATTATGCGCCTAGAAGAACAGCAAAATATCAATTCAAATATATAAAAAAAACCGTATTTTTAAAAATATCGCTCATACATCTTTAAAATAAAATTAAAAAAATTAAATTAAATAAAATCAATACTTATCAACTTCTACGCATGAAATCAAACATGGAGAAGAATTGTAGCAGATTATTTCTTTCATGAAAACTTTTTTATTTTGTTTTATTTCAAAAATTTTACTTTTAATCACTTATTTAAAAAGTGGATAATCTCAAGGATGAACTGAGCATACTGTCTCTTACAAAAGTTAGTTTTTCATGATAAATTCATGAAATTCATATATATTTTTGCCATACATTTTTTTAATTTTTTTCTTCGCTATCAGCTTTTAATACCCATGAACAATTAAAGCACACTTTTTGAACAATTTTGACATTTGCTATTGTTTGAGCAAATTAAAAAAAATGTAGTGAAACTGTAAAAGTTTGATAACTCTGAAACCATTTATTGAATCGCTTTTTCAAATTAGACACAACAATTTTTCGTACACTACGAACAACATATAAAAAAAACGACTCCAATCCATCCTTAGGTCACACAAGAAGGAATGGCTTGAAAAATGTCTTGAATTTGTTCTTGATAAAAGGAACCGAAGCAATTTGTCACCTGCTTGCAACGGTGCGACCTGTTGCTTCACCATGAGCGCCAATTTTTTCGTGTTTGCCCATTGTTCAGGAAGCTCCTGGAGCAAAACGTTGACCTCCTCCGGAATGTCCTGATCGTAAAACTTGAGGAGCTCGATGGTTTCCTGCAACGGTTGAAACATCTCGTCTGTGGTTGGTTGCCTCTCCTTGACGCGCATCAGATATCCCATGACACTGACGAGGCCCGCGTAATCGCCCGGCTGTATCGGCTGGAGCAAGCCCTCGTCCGCGAGCCTGTATTAAGATTGTCTATCAAAAATGTTGTTTAAAAGAAAAATTTATTATTTTGGGATCAAACGATTGGAAAAGTTCCCAGCTACAAAATTCGCACCAAAAAACCTGTCTTTACCAACCATTTAATGAAACTATTCGTAATTGAAAATTCGATTTTTAACATTAAGTAGATGCGAGAACACAATTTCGTATCTTTATTTTCAAAAAGTAATTGTTTTGCACATGAGTGACGCCGTTTGTATTAATTATTAACGATAAATGACGATAAAACGTTAGCCAAGCATAGACAGATTTTCTAACCTTATTCAAAACAACTTTAATAAAAGTTTTAACGTTACTAAATATATTTTTTTGGTTTACCACGATAATTCTTAATTCCTAAAAATTTGACCCTTTATTTTAGTATTTTCGAATTACAGTAAAAAGTATGTTTAAAAAATATTTGTAAAAAGTATTTATCTTGACTTGGAAGACATCCTTAAGGATGTCTATCAAAAATGTTGATAAAAAGAAAAATGTATAATTTTGAGATCAAACGATTAGAAAAGTTCCCAGCTACAAAATTCGCACCAAAAAACCTGTCTTTACCAACCATTTAATGAAAATATTCGTAATTGAAAATTCGATTTTTAACATTAAGTAGATGCGAGAACACAATTTCGTATCTTTATTTTCAAAAAGTAATTGTTTTGCACATGAGTGACCTGTAGAAAAAAGAAAAACTTGAAATTCTGGGCCTTTTGTATTAATTATTAACGATAAATGACAGTAAAACGTTACCCAGAGCTCTATATAATAATACACCAAGCATTGACAGGTTTCCTAAGCTTAATCAAAACAACAACTTTAATAAAAGTTTTAACGTTACTAAATATACTTTTTGGATCATCACGATAATTATCAATTCCTAAAAATTTGACCCTTTATTTTAGTATTCTCTAATTGCAGTAAAAAGCATATTCAAAAAAAATTTGTAAAAAGTATTCAACTTGGAAGACATTCTTAAATAAACGCGCTGCTATCGGCGAGCACTTTTATCTCGTTGCGAGAAACTCGGAATAACAAAAAAGGCAAAAATCGACCAAAAAAGCAAAAAAAAAGAACGAAAAAATAAAAGACAAAAATTCACCGAGAATCAACCAACAAAATCTCTCTCGATATTTATCTCAAAGATCAGATGTCAAATTGCATTTCCCGAGCTTTTAGCTCCGAGTGTAAGAAGAATCGTGCACTCTTCCCGATTGCGATCATTTTCGCAGAGAGCTAAAGATCGAGATAACGTGAATGCGATTCGAGACGAAGAAAGATCGGCGTACAAGAATTCTCTTGATAAATATTCCAGATTGGACGTTTCTTAATATGCAATCAATCACGTGGCTCGAGGATACCTGTCAAAAATTTCAATGAAAGAGAATTGCATTTTTTGGGATCAAACGCGATTGGAAAAGTATTAAAAATATAAATTCTCGACTAAGTAATTAAATTTTCGTTTACGTAATTCTAACAGTAATTGCATAACGATTTGCTGAAAATCCATATAGATGAAAAATAAACAGAAAAAAATAGTATTCACGTATTTTTCTTGGAAGAAACGAATTTCAATTTTTTTACAAATCCTGATTACTTTTGATAAATGTGTGGCCGTTCGTAATACAAACTAAATGTAAAATTAGTTTTAAAACCTTTTTAAAGGAAACCTGAACAAATTTTCAAGAAATTCGATCTAAAACGATTTGCACGTGATTCCTTGAAAGCGTGAAAACATCTCGACGTAAAAAAAAACAATCTCGTCTCCGTTCAATACAAACAATAAAAGGACCAAGTGGTTTCAAAAATGAAAATGGCGAAACAGTCAAATGGATAAAAGTCGTAGAGTGAAAAATCGTGGTTAGAAGCGAGAGAGGAACGTGAAGCGTTGATCCACCTTATAAAGGCTCCGAGATCCGATAAGCTCGTGGTGACCCGTTCGACGAGATGCTTCTTAAACATGCTAGACCACTTGCAGACAGTGTTGAGAAGAGATTGTCTAAATGGGCGAAGATCGACTCGGAACCATCCGCAGAAGATCTTGTACGGCTTCATTTCCTCAATCTCGAGATAGAGTCCCTCGTACAGGTCAATTTGTTCGCGAAATTGCTCCATCCTTGGGGGCGAGCGTTGGGGCCCTTTGGGATCCATGACCGCGACCATCTCCATCTCGTCCATCGTCAATTGCCGGCTGTACTCGAGAAACTGTTGCATCACCGTGTCGCGATCCTCCAGCCAGAGATACGCGTATCCTGGAGACATCGGCAACAAAAAAAAAGACGATAAAAGAATAAGAAAATAGAACTATATGTAAGAACGAGAAGCGAGACCATTAAGTCAGCCGATTCCAAGCACGTTCAATCTTGAATGGTCATTGCGCAGAAATGTGTTTGGTTGGAATGGTTCAAAAAAAATGAGCAATTTTTTTGTTTTCATGGAAAAACGTTGAATACTTTCCGGATTATAAGAAAAGATGGAGGTGCGAATTTCAGTCCTTAATAAAATATTTAGTGTATGCAATTTATGATCTTTCATTTAAATAGTTGTTCCATATGTACTTTGGTAATTTTTCGAAATCTTAGCTCTATTATTAAATTATCCATAATTGAGGTAGTTTTATATAGGTACAGTCAAATTAAAAGTTTTTATTCCAATTTATCTCTATACGATGTCGTTTTTGAGATTAAGTTTGTTAACAAAAGTTGTTGCAAATTATTTCAAAAATAACATACTCCAAATTCAAGGTCATCCAAAGTGACTTGTACTTGTACTTGTTGTACTTGTACTGCTATGTTTGAAAATTTTAAAAATCATAATTTTAGAATTTTTTTTAAATAAAGAAAGCTTCTTTGAAGTACAATAAAGAACTGTGCTAATTTTTAAGAAGGTTCACCATCTAGATCTCCAAGATATTTAGGATTGAAAATGGCAATATTTAACACGGGCTCTTTTGGGAGAGCACTGAAAATTGGAATTATTTTTAACAATAAATATCTCAATTTCTACGTGGTGAAACCTCTTAAAATTTGGTACGCATATGCGTGACATATCAAAGAATGACTGTACCAATTTTCAATAGAAGTACCTTAAATAAATTTAAATTATATAAAAATACAATTTAAAACTGTATTTATATGATATAAGGGAGGGGGGGCAAGATAGGCCCCTTATAAAACAAATGCTTGAAGCCTCAGTTTCTTTCACTCATTTCACTTTTTTTGGTCCCTTGTGAAATATTACGTGTTAATTGACTGCGTCGACTATAAATAAAAAATCGAAAAATGTACGACAAGATGGGCGTCCCCCAAAAAACATTTTATAATATAAGTTTTTTTACTTGTATCATATTTTTGAGTTTTTTTGGCACGTATTAAGTATAAAAATGCTCTAACAATTAATGATAAAAATTTGAAGCAAAATGAACCTTGAATCAAATTTTCTTGTTACTGTTCTGTTCAACAACTAAAACATCATACAATATTTAAAATGGACTGCTAAACGCTTTGCAAGAGTTCTATACATGCTATTTTGGGAAATAATTATGGAAAATTATAATTATGCCCCATTATTCATTTCTACTTGACAAAAATGTTAGAAGCCCATTTTGCTCGAAAAAATATTTGCATCTTTTTTAAAATCTAGAGGGCTCATTTTACCCTCAAACGCTCTGCACATTAAACATTTTAGAGGCCCATCTTGCTCCCTCCCCTATATGATAATAACGACAGATTAGAAGTAAAGAAAAATAATGCCAAACGAAGAAGAAAAAGTGTCCAATAATACTATAGTAAAGGAAAAATAATATAATATATAATAAAAAAGAGAGAAAGAGAAAAAGAGAATTTTAAACCGTATATACTAGAGGGAGACGAAAACCTTCGAAAATTCCACAAAAGTCGGTGGCTTCCTCGACGGCCTTAGCAACGCCTGCGAGAATCTCGGTCTTCATGGCCCCGATGTCCTCGTCGTTCTCGAGCTCGAGAGCGTAACTCGGGGACTGGTCGTTGTTCAATCTCGGGACGAGGGAGGCCATGCCGATAATATCGTTGAGAAGGCCGAGGATCAATTGATCGAGACCGTCAGGATCTTCGGGGTCCAAGGAAGGCTCGTAATAGAGATCCGGTTCCCGGAGCTCGAGCTTCGCTTCCAACAGTGGCTCTCTCTGGCCGAGAGGATCCATGTTCTCCGCGAGATAGCTCAGACAGCATCCGACCGCTTTCCGGAGCGATTCCATCACGAGCTCGTCGACGTAAGCCACGTACTCGCGCCACGGCTCGCTCGACTCCTCCGTTATCTCGAACAGTATCTTGTTCTCTCGCAAAAGATCGTGAATCTGCTCCGCTGCCTTCTCAATGTCCGCGTAACGCCTCGAAACCCTCTCCGCCCGTTCGTCCAACGACAGCAGCGCGTCCTTACGACGCTCCCGACGTTCGATCAGCGGCGTACGAGTCCAAGGCTCCAATATGCTCCTTATCTTGTCCACGTTCGATTGAATCGACTTTCACGTCGTTCGATTACGAAAATCGGTTACACTTAAGATTCATTTGAAATAATTGCAGGTTTTGATGAAAAAGATAAGAAATCGAATGAACTAAGGGTTGAGTTATTCTACCGTTCAGATTCTGAGATATTTCCAGTCAGAGTTTAGCCATTTCTCCGTCTAAACACGTGTTAAGGCGGTTCGATAGCGAAAACCGTTTATTTAAGGTATTTCGGTACATATAATGAAATAATAAAAATTCGTTCAAATTTGGAGAGGATATTCTTTCATATGAAAAATACATAAACACTAATTTTTTTAGAATTTTCGTCTACTTATTTTCCGAACAATTGAACTATGAAATATCATTTTTTAGATAATATAGCTATACTTTCTGTGTATAAGAATGTAACTTTAACACTTGATTACTCGAAAACAATGTAGACGATTTTTTTTCTGAATTTATATAAATTTCTTTAGTGAAAAAGAACGTTCTTTTAAATTTTCATCGTGTTCTTAACAAATTTCGATTCCCTATACATTTGACACGTAAAACTTCATTCATTTTCGCCAGCTGTACAGAAACCCTTTAAGATTGATTTCAAATAATTGCAGGTTTTGTAGAAAAGAATAAGAAATCGAATGAACAAATAAAAAGAATTTATTTTTAAACACTAGATTCTAATCCACTTCTCTTTGAATACGAATAAGAAAGCTATACCAAAAAATAGAAAATGAGTGTTAAATTACAAATTAATACTTAAAATTATAGATATCTTTAATTTTATAGATTATTTTAATTATCAAAAAATTAAAAATTTCCCTACACCAAATAAGATTAGCTATCGGAGCTCTAATTCTTTAAATTAATTTAGCACAATATGTGGAATTTTTTTTTTTATATAATAATTTACGGTTTAGTTTCTGAAATATTTCCAGTCAGAGTTTAGCGATTTCTCCGTCTAAACACGTGTTAAGGCGGTTCAATTATTTTCAATTATACGTAACATTTTGAAATTTTGAAGCTAATAACCTCGAGTTCTACTCAAACTGTTGATAATTACTTTTTGATGTTGCAATTACTGATAAATAAAAATTTCAATTTTGTTGATTACTCATAAATATCCTTATTCCTTTCTATTTTTAAAAATGTTCTCTAATTTTTCATAAAATTACGTTAATTAGTTGCAAATGACGTTTGACTAGTCAATAAATATGACTAAAAAGTACCTTAAGACGCTTCCACAATCCCTCAACCAGCTCGCCCAACTCGCTGATGTAATCCGGCAAACCTTTTGAGCGCCACGATAATTCGTTCTCGCCTCGCATCACCAACGAATCTATCCTGGCTACTTCCAGCTCGATTAATTTGTATTCAACTTTTCTCGATGAACGACGTATGTCGTTGTACGACGTCACCGTCCCACCCAGCAAGGTGCGAAATTTACGAAACTTTTCCGCCTCTTCCGAAACCTGACCAAAGAAATTTTTTGCCATTATCATCGATCAAAATATCGACGAAGAAAAAAATTTCGATATCAGGCAGTAATTTAATGTGAATTTAATGAGAATTTTTATTTACTTTAAATATTTTTAAAATAATAATTAATAATAATAATATGTTTATTTAAAATTGGATATAAATTACACCAGAAATAATTTGTCAGTACCAAAGTGGAAACAAAAAATGCCCAGATTCATTGCTTTCAATTAATTATCAACCAAGCTATAAGTCTTTCATGATTTTAATTACTGGCAATCAATAGTACGCAAATGAAAATTTGCTTGAAAAAAAAAATTAAAAATTAATAAAAATCGTAATCAATTTTTATTTATAAAATTATTACTTCTAATTCTAATTATTACTTCTAAAAAATAATTTGTCTGAACGTAGTGAAGTGGAAATAAAAAGTACCCATCAGATTCATTGTTTTCAACTAATTATTAACCAAGCTGTAAGTCTTTCATGATTTTAATTACTAGCAATTACTAGTATGAAAATTAAAATTTGCTTGAAAAAAAAAATTAAAAATTCATAAAAATCATAATAAATGTATTATTTGTAAAATTATTACTTCTAATGCGGATTCCGGAATATCGGTCCTCAACATTTGTTTGAGGTAGTTGACTTCCTTCAGAACCGCTAACAATTCGGGATCAAAGTTCAGCTGCAATAGGATGGAGCCTCGATCTCTGGCGAGAAGTGTCTGATCCAATCCACTGGCAACGGACTCCGGAACGAGGCGAGCCCACTCGGTGAAGAGAGCAGTTTCTTTTTCACTCAGCATATTCAAGAACCGATCGTATCGAGCGATTATACTTTGGCCTTCTTTGCTCTCAACTATCCTTTTTTGCAATAATTATTTCAAAAAATTTAAATATTCTAATTTCATACAAAACTTAAAGTTTTATTTTTAAAAAAATCATTTATATTACTTATTATTATATTACAAGAATAAAAAAAAATACTTATAAAAATAAAATATTTATTTTTTATTAAAATTAAATAAAAATAAAATATAATAAAATATAATAAAAAATTTTATTTTTGTCAATTAACAGTTTACTTACGAGGGTTGGAGAGTTTTGAACGATTGGATAGGAAGGTCGATTCTTTGTCTGAGCATACTGGTGAATTTGAGGGCTGCAGCAAGAGGTGGAAGATCGGTCATCGCGCCTCGAATACCACGTGTAAATAACAATTCCACCACCGTCAATTCGTTGTTTAATAACTCGATTATTCGACCGTAACGATCAGTGAATTGTTTACGTATGACCGGTCTCTCAAGGACGGAACCTCCGATATTGATGAGCTATCGAAATTTTCATATATTACTCTCAAATATTCATTGTTTTTCATTTTATTGTTTTATTTTTTTATTCATTTTTTTCTCTATTACCCATTAATTTTTCGATGAGTATGGTTGTTTTCCATTATACATTCTTTAATTTTTCGATAAATTACAATGGAATCATTTTCTATTCATTATTTTTTCAACATGAAATAGAGTTGTTCTTTATTTATTTGTTTTTTTTTATTATATAATAATGTCGTAATATATTACGTTTGGAAGCATGTAATGGAATCTTTATCCATTATCAATTGGTTTTTTCTTTTGTAAAATTAGTCTTACAGTTAAAATAAGAACAAAAAATAATTGGATTGGAAAAATCTTCAAGAATTAATATAAAAATAGAAAATAAATGAATTGCAAATATATTTAGGATTTCATTCAAAAATAGGAAACATTTCAATTAAAAGTATTTTTAGGAATTAGTATAAAAATATAAAATAAGTGAATTGCTAAAATCTTATGGAATCACCCAATATAAAGTCGATTTGGTCCAGAATAAAAAAAAGATATCGACTCGTGAGATTATGAGATCGTGAGATCCAATGGATTATAAAAATGACCAAAATTGCTATATATTTTGTGTGAATAACCCTCGCAGAGTTTTCGAATTGTCACTATAGTACGATAAAATACACATGAAAATTTTTTATTAAATATTCTCTGTGCATAAAAGATGGAAATATTGATTTATATCGAAACGATATATATATATATTATATTTGAAAAACCCTTTGTACTCTTTCATACGAGCACGAGTTATAAGCAGCTACAATTTTCAACAATAAATATCTCAACTTCCAGATGTTGAAACTTCCTGAAATTTTTCACAAATTTTTATACAACACCGAGGAAACGTTTTTTAGAGTTAAAAAAAATTTTTTTTTAATTATGTTAGTTACGTAGCACATACACCTGATGTTGGATGATCCTGAATTTTGCAACAATTCTTTAATCTATTTGCAACAACTTTTCTTGATGAGCTCTAAGTCGAAAAATGCTTCAAATATGAGAAAAACTAAGAAGAAATTTTATGATTTGACAATTACTAAAAATCGACCTAAATACATTTTTTTATTATTATTTTTGAAACCATGCTCAAAAGTTTCAATAAAATTAATAAAAATTTCATTCCGCAATTAATTTTAAAAATTTTTTTTTAAAAATCAAACCTTGAAAACGCTTTCCAAATTTCCGCAATCGTCGAAAGCTTGGCAGAGAATCGCTGCCAATTTGCTGTCGAGATTGGTGATCGATTCGCTGAATTTGGCGCAGTCGACGGCGAAGGATTCGTCGTCGGGTTCGAGGACGTCGCTGGCCCGCGCCGAGAACGAAGCAAAAAGTTGCTGAAATTCTTTGAAAACGGCGACTATACGAGCGCTGAGAGAACGACCGAGTATACCACCGATCTCGATTTTTTCCAATTTCGAAAATTCAAGAACGGTGTCGAAGAGCCACTCGATGTCGGCAAGACGCTTCAGAAAAGCGTCCAAACGATGAAACACCGCCGATGGATTAAAATTCCACGGAGGCACGTTCTCTTTCATGCCAGGCTTCTGTTTCGCTCTCTCGAATTGTTGTTTAAATTCTTCGAGAACTCCTGAAATAATTATGAGTATTACAAGGATGAATTGAAGTCGTTTGAAAATGATTACACTGTAAAAAATCTGGTGTTAAAATGGTGTTAATTTAACACACCGTTTGATGTAGAATGGTATGGTGTTAATAGATGAGGTAAAATATGCTGTGTTTGATCAGTGGAAATAATTAACACCGCAATATAAACACCATCCATTTAGTGACTACTCACATGACGGCCGAACTACCTGAAGGTATTCCTTGCACGAGATGAAAATCTTGAGAATTGCCTAATTTTTGTACACTGATGAAAAATAACTTTTTTAAACGTTTTGTTAAAAAAAAGATAGGTTATTGGGGTATTTACAGAGAATTTTTGTTTTGAAATTACGGTTTTTAACATAGGTGTTTATAGCAGAAACGTCTTATCTCCACTTCAATTGAAAATTTTACATCTTTCTTATCTTGAGATATTGAATAAAAACTATAGTATGGATAGATTTGAAAGAATTACTTCGATTTGTAATTATTATAAAAATGTAATTTTGTAATAATTTGAAAATAAACATAAAATCATGTTTAATTTTTGATAATTGTTTGTAATATCTATAATTATCAACTTATAATCATTTTTATTCTATTTAATAATCGTATTAACAATTTTTTTACAAAGTTTGTTACGGGCCCGCGTTTAACCCCTGCAAAATTCGCCCCTACGTGCAAGGAATACCTTAAGGTAGGAGTGGCGTGAGAGTCCATTCAGCGGTTTGGCTGTACGTGTTAAGTAAATGTAAAATCATCACTTGAATTTTTTTGAGACAGAATTTTTTCAAAATTTATACCGATCTTCTTTGACGTCATATTAACATGGGTGCAAAATTTAAAGAGGCTTCACCATGTGGTTATCGAGATATTTATTTCAAAAAATTGTCTCTTTTAACATAGGCTCTTATGAGCGATTGAAAAATATGACGAATTTCAACAATTAATATCTCGATTACCAGATGGTGAAGCTTCATAAAATTTGGCATACATTTCGACATGACCTCAAAGATG
>JAPYYW010006386.1:0-13935 GCA_030522545.1 Cremastinae sp. A BG-2022a
AATGAGTAGAGATTAGCCAAAAGTCAATGCGCTCCGCATAATACACGCTCTATTCCGATGAATCGATTAGAGGCCTCATGTCTTTTTTAATATAGATTTCTTTTTTTATCAGATCAATACTTGGACGGCGATCGGGATCCATCGATGTACCGTCCAGATCCTCTCGGGCAAGATACGAATTTTGGACGCCCGACTCTCGGAAAACCAGGTAAATAGATTCCGGTTGATCAATAAATTTTAAAATAGTAAAGAAAAATAAAGAGACAACATTTCATAGTATACAATTATTTGATTAACAGGTTATACGGACGATTACGACAAAGGCTACGGAGGCTCGGCAGATCGCTATCCGGATCACTACCCCGATGACAGATATCCGAGCAAGTATCCAGGAACGCAGTATCCGGGAGGCTCGGACGATCGTTATCCGGATCGGCCTGATCGTTATCCGCCAGTGAGGCCAGATCGATACCCCGATCGTCCGGATCGGTATCCCGATCGTCCGGATCGGTATCCCGATCGCCCGGACCGTTATCCCGATCGTCCGGATCGGTATCCCGGTGACCGGGACCGTTATCCAGTTGGCGATCGTTATCCGACGTACGCCGATCGCTATCCGTCAAGCGCAGATCGGTATCCACCGGTAGGGGATCGTTATCCGCCGAGCGGAGGTGGACATTCGATTTTCGATCGATATCCAACCTACGACCGATATCCGGTCTCCGGCGGCGCGGGACCAACCTCGGGAGATAGATATCCGATCCGGGGTGACCGTTATCCCGTAAACGGCGAAAATTACCCGGTCGGTAACGGAATTCGATATCCGCCGACCTCTCATCGCTATCCCGCGGCTCCGGCGAATCGTTATCCACCCTCTGACAGATATCCCATCAGGGACGAGCCATACCCGACCGGGAACAGATATCCGCTTGGTCCATCCGATCTTGACCCGGTTAATCGATATCCAGGCGCAACAGGCGGAAGGTACCCGATCGTCGACAGATACCCGGACAAGGACCTCTATCCGACTCGCGACAGGTCTCTTTTATTCTTCTCATATGACTTTTTTTTCATACACTGAGAGAATATTATCGTAAAATTTGCGGTGGACTTGAGTTCAATTTTTCTATGTTCAATAGCTCAGTGGGACCATATTGCCAAATTTTTTATTTTTAATATGGCGCTTAGTAAAATCTACCTGCGACAGGTAGGAAATTTACTATGGTCAACAGTAAAAAATTAACAAGATTTTCGTATTTTTATCAGTTGACTATATCAATCAGCGCTGTTTCTGGCAACATGGTTCCACATTACGAAAGAACATAGTAATTTTTATAATAATATTCTCTCCGTGTACTTTTAAAAGACACACCGGGAAAATTTTATTCGATTTTACTATATTTTTGCAGTAACGATTCGTGCAATTTAAGGTAGCTCATCATCAGTGACAATGCTAGTCAAAATCATGACGTCAAAAAACTTTATAATACGTATCGTGATCTTTCGAAGTACTATACCTAAATAAAAATGATAAATTTTGATGATGTTTCTATTCATGGTTTATTATTTCTATTCATGGTTTATTATTATAAATAACGGTTATTATAAAATGTCATTTAATAGTGTCTGTACTGACAAATGCATTTTTAGCACGTTTCGGCTCAATGTTTGATCGTACGATAGTTAAATTGTTTCTGAAACTCGTACGCAGGATCATTTTCAAATGAAATTTTTGAAAAAAATTCCCTGGCAATACCCAACTTATCACATATCTTCAGAAAACTTAAGATTTTATCCTGCAATATTCGATTAAAAAATAATAATCTCCCATGAAAGCATTGTTAAAATATAAATTTTGATTAGCACGTTTGCAATAATTTACTTGGCAACTGACCCTAAAACTTTCAAGTTTTGTTTGCTGTATCATAAACAATACCCTCCCAAAATGTTATCTATATTTCCCATTTTGTTAATTCATTGATGAGCCACCTTAAGGAGGTTCACGCGTTTACCATGTTAAAATTATTTTTCAACTTTTTTTGCTAAAATTTTGCGTACACTGGGTTTAAAATACGATACCTAACTATATTGGTCGAATTTCAATGACACCATCGGGAAATCGAGATATTTATCTTTAAAAAACGAATTTTTTTGTTCCTTTTCCTAAGACCCCGTGTTAAAAGTTATTATTTTGCAAAACGAATATCTCGACATCTGTATGACAAATATTTCTTAAATGTTTAACGTATTTTAATATTCCATCAAGGAACATTAATATTAATTTTCGTCGGATTAACTTGAAAATAATTTCACTCGATGATTTTTGCCTCAACTTTACACGTAAAACGAATGCGCGCGAGCGAGAAAACGCGTGAACCTCCTTAAATAAAATGTAAATGAAAATTGATCAAGATGCATGACTATTTTTCCCCTGGAATAGATATCCAGGATCGAACAGCGTGTATCCCGGCGGTTACGAGGAGGACACGCGAGGAACAAAGGGCGGACAGCTCGATCGTCCGTACTACGGGGGACCAGCGGGTTCCCTGGGGGTGCGTCCAATCGGTTACGGAAATGGCGGACTTTACAGCGACGCAGGACCGATGGAAGGAACTTTCGACGCGGGTGATCCTTACGCCTCGAGACCGGTCGGAACGGGAGGTGGTCCGATAATAGGGAGACCGCCGCTCTTGTCGCGATGCGACGAGCAAGAAAATTTTCGTCAGGTCGGACAGAGAACTCGAGTCCGAAAGCCCTTCGTTCGTAGATACACGACCGCCGCGAACCTGATCGCTTGCGAACGCGAATGCGCCGATGCTCGGGACTTTGTCTGCAGGTCCTTCAATTATCGACCCTACGCTGCACCTTACGGCGCCGAGAGAGATAACTGCGAGCTCAGCGATCGTGACTCTCGCGACATGGACATGGGCAATCCCGTTTATTACGATACAGCCTCCGATTATGATTTTTACGAAAGGAACAACGGGAGACAAGGCGCCGATGGAGAATGTCTCGATGGTAAGCTTAAGAAAAATGGACTGGAACTATATTATAAATGGGGACAAGTGCAGGCTACGTTTTTGAATGTTATTTCAAAATTATATACAGTAATGGGCATTAAGGTAAGAGTCGCTCAAAATCATTTGAGACTGAATTTCTTAAAAATTTTCAAAAATCTTCTTTGAGGTCATGTCGAAAATTATGCCAAATTTTATGAAGCTTCGCCATCTAGTAATCTAGATATTAATTGTTGTAATGATTAAAAAATTCGTCACATTATCATACATCCCCAATTTTGTAACATCACTTTGTCCCTATTTGCATTGATATGCAAAAATTTTTGCCGAGGAAACAATTATTATCCGATCGAAATAAATCTAGATTCATTCGAATGTACTTTTTTGAAATTTAAAAATTGGACAATTTGGCCGAAAAATATCCTAAAAACCATCAAGTGTCCCGATACTAATGTCCCTTACTGTATATGTAAAATTTTTGTGTCAAATTTTAATTTTTTTTTTACAAACGTGACTTTTTTACTACTTTATTATCGTACTCACTACACACAATATCGATAACAATTAACGTTGTGCAGTGAGTCAAGTCTGCAGCGAAGACGGCATGGAATTCACGCTGAGAACTCCCGAAGGATTCATCGGTCGAATCTACACGTACGGTTATTACGACCGTTGTTTCTTCAGAGGAAACGGTGGAACCGTGAACGTTTTAAGAATCAGCGGAGCTCAAGGTTATCCCGAATGCGGTACCCAGAGGGTGAGATTAATTCTATATAAATTTTTATCGCGAAACTCTCAGAATATTTTGTATTTTTTTAAATACTTTTTTTTTCAGTACGGAGATACAATGACGAACATCGTCGTGGTACAATTTTCGGACTACGTTCAGACAGGAAGGGACAAACGGTTTAATCTGACGTGCCTGTTCCGCGGACCGGGAGAAGCCGTCGTCACTTCCGGTTACATCGGTGCGGGGTATGCCAGGTCAATTTCATCTAGTTTGAAAAATTTTGCAGTCAAATGCTGATTATAATTACAAAATATAATGTTATTTTTTCAGCGAGAGTCTAATTTTTCGATTTTTATTTTTATTTTTTTATATTTATTTATTTTATTCTTAATGTTTCAATTAGTATGCTCGCTCTCGATGGGGCTTTCAATTCTTGAATTGGGCCCCAAATAAATAGCATTTTCGTTATCCATGAGAAATTTCCGATCAAATAGGCTCTTATGATCGAAAAAAAAATTCTAAAATTTTTGCAGACAACACTTTCGATTTTTTCAAAAATCTTCAAGGCATGATAATTTAAAAAAAAAAGATATATTAAAGTAATTCCTGTATCATTTGCTTCGTTCTGCAAAAATCTTTAAAAATCACCCATAATAAAGTTAAATTTTTGTCAGAGAAATATCGCAAATTGAAATATTCATGGATCTACGAGATCCAGTGTGAACAAAAAAGATCTAATCGAATAAAATTTCGAAATCGAAAAAAAAAATTATATGAAAAATCTGTGCGTTTAATTAACAAAAAATATTGATTTCGTTTTGTACAGCAAAAATATTATTGAAAGTATAAGATGAATTACTTAAAATGAAAATGCGCTTCACAATGATTATGGTATTTTAGAAATTAGCGGAAATTTGAATTTTTGATATGCTTAAAAATCCAGCAGATCTGGTTCGCCGATTCCAATCGAGTATCTTCCGGCCGAGAATACTCTGAGTTCTCGAGTGCGCTTGCTGATTCTGTATCAAGGAAGACCAACGACGACCATCGCGGTTGGCGATCCACTGACTTTCAGACTCGAAGCTCAAGACGGGTAAATTTTTTTTTATTTTAAGAACATGATAAAATTTAAATAACTTCCTTTTCACTAATACTCAATAACATTTTTTCTTTCAAGATACAACTACGTTACTGACATTTTCGCCACAAATGTCATCGCGAGGGATCCTTACTCGGGTCGAAGTGTTCAATTAATCGATAGATACGGGTAAGTTTGATTAAATTTTTAGATTTATACACCTGGATGTTCATCCCTTGTACCTATAATAATCCGATTTTTCTGAAATATTGCTAATACTAAAAATTCGTTAATAGTTTATATGATAAACTATTATAGTTTACAGTTTACGTGATAGACTATTATCCTAATTTTTCCTATTCACTAATTGAAAAAAAATCTTTTACAGTACGTCACAATTTATGTCAAAAATACATGAAGTCTAAAATTCAAGAACTCATCATAAACAATTAGCATTTAAGCTTTTTTTTTATTTATTTAAGTTTAAATAAATTTTATTTCTTTGTAGATGTCCTGTAGACAATTACGTTTTCCCGGGTTTGGATCGATTGAGAGACGGAGACAGTCTCGAAGCTCGTTTCAACGCCTTCAAGATCCCCGAATCGAATTTCCTCGTGTTCGAGGCGACCGTCAGATCCTGCCGCGACGGATGCCAGCCTGCTTACTGTTCCGGAGGCGCCGGAAGAAGCGAACCCTCCTTTGGAAAGCGCAGAAGAAGATCGGTCGGAAATGACACCGTGACCGATGACGAGGATTCTGAATTGGCTGATTCATCGTTCAATGCCAGAAATGACACGAGCGACGCGAATAAAAATACTGACGAGGACGACATCGAAAACGACGACGACGACGACGATGGCGAGGAAGAGAGAGTTAGAGAGATGATCGAGGTTAATTCTTAATATTCAAAACATACATTCATAATAATTTATGTGAAAACTTGACTGTGAAACTTTGACGCTTCAATATTGGAGTCACGTACAATTTTTTTTCAAGAGATTTGCTTAAAATTTTACATAATACTTTATGTGAGTACATAATACCAAAAATCATATTTTTCTATAAAAATGATTTGCATAATTTTTCAAAAAAGCAGAATTAATCAAACTTCGTCATTACGTAATTTCCACCTTGAATAAGCAATTTTTTATTTCGAATATCTAAAATTTGAAAAAGTAAATTTTCACTTATATTGATCAGAATATTGATCGTGAAGCTTCGAGTGCGTACAGTCATTTTCACAAAATTTATCAAAAAAAAATGTGCTAACCAGCTAACTGTCTTCAGCAATAAAAAATGTTCCCGTTTGAAATAAGCAGTGTAATATGATTGAATTAGGTATTAGATTCGAGGATGGATATGTACGAGGAAAATATGATCGAAAAACGAGTCGCCGTTCCCGAGACGGTCTGCATAACACCGAACGAGTATTATGGATTGGTAACTGCGGTTGTTGGTCTCGTCGTGTTGCTTACGTCAGTCGTCATGCTTTCTCTGTTGATTTATAGGTAAAAAGCTTTACTATCAATGACCATGAAAAAAAATGATTTTCGCATTAATTATTTTTTCCTAGTTGTCAAACTCTTCTCGTTTTGTTTTTTCTAGGAAATACGGTTACGCTGTGATACGAAAAAATCGAATAGTCGACAAATTGTCAGTAATTCACAGCAGCAGCCCAGTGGGGACTTGCAGTGCGCGAGCGAATAATTTTTCGTTCATGCGATCCGGTTTGCAAAAACCGTTTCAAAATACGTAAGCATAGCGGCCTATGTGCGTCAAAGAAGAATTCGCGTTTGACGATGAAATTTTTAAATGTTTTCAGATCGTCGCTGAGTCACGTTATGAATCGAAGCGTGTGTTCGACAGTGCTGGAAGGCGCTATGGGACTCGAGGCCAGTCGGAGAACTGGCTTCGACCCGAGCGAGCCCATCTACACGGACCCTTCGCTCTTCGAAGTCGCCGGATCGTCGATGCATCAAGGCACATCCGTACGCAATGAAAACGTTCATTTGATATGAACCTAATGACAAATTTGTTATATTTACGAAAAATTTGTTATATTACGAAAAATTATTGAAATTTCACAATAGTATATCGATCATTCTGTAAATCGTACATTGTGAAACATAAAAAATCGTACGTATAGTATATCGATCATTCTGTAAATCGTACATTGTGAAACATATAGTATATCGATCATTCTGTAAATCGTACATTGTGAAACATAAAAAATCTTACGAACTAGCCAAATTTACGACTGCGAAATAATAGTCTAAAAAATTTGCATACATCCCCGTATATTCGACTTTTACTCCCATATGTATTCCAACAATTGCTGTACAATCAACAAATCTATAGATTTATTACGAGAAGTAAATATACATGCACTTGTCTTCTATATATAAGTATACTCATTTTCTATACGATTATTATATAAAAAGAAATCTTATTTATTAAATTTCCTATTTTTCTCCATCCTGACGAATTCATTTTATTATGAATGAGATTTTATTCATATATTCACAGTAAATTCAAATGAATGTCGTTCTTTGATGAGAAAGTGTAATAAATATATATTTAAATGTCATTTATCTCTGTACCAATGAAATATGTTATAAATGATACAAAAATTCTTATTAAAATTCTTACGTGAAGAAATGCAACTAAGAGTGTGTTCTATATTGTTTACAGACGAGATATGAAACTGATAGGAAGCACTTTTGAATATTTTTCGAGTCACGTACTTGTGTCAGAGATGTGTTTCAGATGCGACAATATTCATGTTCGCGATCGTCGAGATTGATCGTTCCGTTAGATCAGGGGCGCGTGAACGTTGCAATGGCAAGTGGAACGCTAGTGACACGATCACGTCAATCCACCTTAAAAAATTACGGGATCGAAGGTTCAACGCAAGCGTGAATAATGACGTCATCCAAGACGTTTAGCCCTCGATCACAATGCTCGCGGTCGTCAGGTGGAACAATTTCCCGGGTGCTACAAGCATTGCGGTCGCAGGTGGAACACACCCATATACTTTTTATTCCGTGCATTGGTAACGCATGCGCGTTTAAAAGGTTCACGCGCAGAACGAAACAAAGTCTCCGTTGACAATAGTCAGGGCGAGAGAAGCGCCCATCTCTCTATTTACAATAATGTCGTTGCCCAGAGTTTGATCTTTTTCTTCATATCGCATGGTCGATAGATTGCCAAGTAATGCACATTTGAATTTTAAGGCCAAGGACGCAAGATGAGGTGCAAAAAAGTGTATGATAACGACGAGCTTCTTCAGCTTGAGTAATAAAAAAAGCAGACGGGCCTCAAGATGAATAACAGTGAATAAAAAATTGACGGAAAAATGGTTTTCACAATTTATTACGATAAGGTAAGCTGGCTCGATCGTTCTTCGAAATCTTACAAATATTGCAATTGCATTTGATAACGATCGTTCGATTGTCCTTATCTGTCAATGGAACGTCAAGGCGTAACGTCATTCATCGTCTGAAAATATGTCGTGTGTTCTAGTACGATGAAGATTTGACAAACGATCGATAAAGGAGTACGTGAAAATTATTTGAAAACCGTCGCGAGAGAAAACAATCTCTTTTCGTTGAAAGACAATTGTGTTATTCAGATTGCCCAGTTTTTTTCTTTGCTGCTTTTTTTCAGTGCTCCATCTGAATAGTTCGAGTGGCACTCTTGAAAGTTTGGCTGCGTGGTCCGGAACATGGCAACCACGATACAGAGTTTGGTCTGCGGCAGCTGCATGTTTTACGATCACTTTGACTCTGCCAATTTGGCAAGAGTAGAGCAAGTCAAGCTTTCCGAAACATCGGACAATGGTAATATAGTTTTCAAAATATTATTTATTCGCGATATTAAAACAATAGAAATAAAAGAGATCTATCTTTTTTTTGGAAGGCCGCGAGGATGGAAAGTTTTCCACTATTGCTAATAACTCGGATGATAAACCAGACTGCGAATTCAATGTTTGGACTAAACACGACTGCCATGGTACTGAATATCAGAATAACAACAGAACGTGGTTCTACTTCGGTGTCAAGCCGAATAATCCCGGAGTATGTATCAAGTTCAACGTTGTTAATCTGAACAGGCAGTCGAAAATGTTCAGTCAAGGAATGTGTCCTGTATTCAAGACAGTACCGGGCCATCCTCAGTGGGAGAGAATTCGCGATAAACCAACATATTCCGTAATAATATCAGTATTTTCAAATATTTGAAAAAAAAAAAATCTTTTCCTTCAAACTTGTCAATGAACGTGTCTTATTTTTAGATGGATCAAAAAGGCAGTGAATTTACGCTCTCTTTTTTATATCGAACACCGGAGAATCCTAAAGCAATAAGCTACCTCGCCTTTACGTATCCATTTACGTACCAAGATCTTCAAAATTACTTGAACAGAATTGACAATCGAATGGCAAAGAGGATACTTTTGCATCCGGATGACATTTATTATCACCGTGAATGTGCAATTAAATCGCTCGAGGGACGAAGACTGGATCTGCTGACCATCAGCTCTTTCCACAATATCACGACTGAGAGGGAAGCGAGATTAACGGGAATGTTTCCTAACGCGGAGGAAGAGAGATCTTTCAAATTTCGAGGGAAAAAAGTTGTGTTCATGAGCGCCCGTGTTCATCCAGGCGAAACCCCGTCCAGTTTCGTGTTGAATGGTTTTCTCAATTTCTTGCTCAATCGCGATGATCCTACAGCTGTCATTCTCAGACGTATTTATGTGTTCAAATTAATACCAATGCTTAATCCCGACGGGGTGGCCCGCGGACATTATCGAATGGACACTCGAGGTGTTAATCTTAACAGGGTCTATCTCGATCCTTCGTTAAAACTTCATCCGACGATATTCGCAGCGAGGTCTTTAATTAGGTATGGACATTCGATGTATCAAAATTACATCAATCGAAAATTGTTTCTTTTTTCTATTGATTTTTTAAAATAATCTTCATTATATCAGGTATTATCATAATCATTACGAAGTCGTGCCGGAATCGACATCGCCAAACGCTCTTCCGGATAAAATAAGTCACGAATCGAGAAAGGAGTCTTGCTCGAATCAAACTAGTCCTATCGCGAGTGTAATTAAAGACACGACGAATAAATTGCTCCAGCAGGTATAGTTATTGTTGAGCCTGTACAGATCAGTTAACACTGCAGTCTATTCATGCTTCAATTGTTTCTCGATTATTTTTTTTACGTTTGACTCTTACCGTCCGAAAGGCATTTCCTTTCACATTTTGCTTTAGGTGACCCTAATGAGACTGGACGAGACGAAAAATCACGAGGATGATTCTCGAGGTGCTTCTATCGAGGAAAAATCATCGAAGGACGCTTCCGAGAAAACTGATAATGGCGATGAGCTCGAAAACAAAAAAGTTCAAATTCCGACAGTTCCTTCCCAAAATCCTGAAGACTCGGGATTGTTTCTTTATATAGATATGCACGGACACGCGTCGAAAAAGGGAGTGTTCATGTTTGGCAATTATTTCGACGACCCCGAGGACACGATAATGTGCATGCTCCTGCCAAAATTGATGTCCATGAACAATCCCAATTTTCATTTCACTTCGTGCAGCTTCGCGGAAAAAAATATGTATCTGATGTGAGTCTTACAGTTTCGTGCAATCGATGCAAGTTTTTTCCCACGCTAGAAAAAATTCGTCTTTAATTTGCAGTGACAAAAGGGATGGTATGTCGCGTGAGGGATCTGGTCGGGTCGCTGTCTACAAAATGACCGGACTCGTTCGTAGTTACACGCTGGAATGTAATTACAATTCAGGACGTTTTGTGAACGCATTGCCAGCGAGACTTCGCGATGCCAGCAACAAAACAACAAATCACATGTTTGTACCGCCGAAATACACACCTACTGTTTTCGAGGAGGTACAATTCGCTTTTTTTGCTGACTAACTGCAGAAACGAAGCTATTATTTTCTACATTTACACGAAAAAAAAAATGTTTACAGGTCGGAGCAGCGTTAGGTCCCTCTATTTTAGACCTAACGAATAGCAATCCGAACAGTCGTTTACCGAATAGTCAATATCGTTCCCTGCGAGGAGTAAAATCCTTTCTGAAATTAACGTGCGTCAACAATCATAGCCCATCGAATAAGCGATCACGCAACAAGGTAAATGACAGTAATGAAAATCTCATAAATATCGAAATAAAACAGTGCTCGCTCTCATAAATCGTTGATTGATTAACACGAGAATCGTAATACGAATCTTCCGAAATATTAACGTCGTTACTCTTTGTCATGAGCTCGGTCATGGTCTAAATTGTGTACCATAATTCTGTGAATGGCTGAAAGAATAGACTTTTCGAAAATGAATCTTTGTGACAATAATATAGGAACGCTCCTCTTACGTTTCGTGAATGCAGACCGAGTATTGATGTTCGTAGAGTCAGAGTATTAAAAAAAAAAACAAGTCTTCGATTGTAGGAAATTACGTTAAAAATCAAACTCATTATTACATCGCCGCATACATTTATAAAATTAAAAATTGCGTACGACTGGGCGATCTCGATTTTTTTCAATAAAGTGCGCTTAAAAAAAGAGTATTAATCAATGTTAACGTGTGAAAAATTTATCAATTGGAGATTGTGATAAATCCTAGAATATATCAGAGGTTGTGCAATGTAAAAAATTATTTCTTGAAAAAATGGAAAGAAATTCCTTTAAGATTTCATTTCGATTAACTTCTTGAGAATTCAGTCTGCTCAATAATTCCTAATAATGACTTTCAGATTCCTTAGTCGTTGTTTGTTCAATAATGCTGAAAGTATCCGCTGCCAATGTGGAAGACACATTTGGGATCGAAAAAAGAAACGATCGAAAAAAAAAGAAAAATATTCCGTACGTTTTTACTGCATTAAATGAGCGACCACGATTTATCATCAAACCCCTCTGGCGATAGCATTTCTTGCCATTTATTTTCACATAAATTTATTCTAGCATTTTTCATTATTTTTTTTTTTCATATGGTATATATAATTCACTAAAAAAAAAATTCATGCGCTTAAAACGAACAAATGTTTGACGCTTCCTACGCTACAGAAAAAGATCTTGAAACATCCAAATATTATTAACAGTTTCGTTTACGATGTTGCAAATTGTACAATTTTATAACAGATCTATGAATATATACATACAAAAAGTGTATATATGAAAACATAAATGACTATATCTGTGTTAATAAATTCAAAGTCTTTTAGCACACACTTTGACAATTTTTTATTTTATGCTCCTGCTTGTCCTTATTTGATCCTTCTATTCTGGATTTGAATCTAGTGTGCGTCTCGCTAGGGTAAGTTTTCTCTTTGAGTGTCGATCCGCGATACTTTTGACGAAGCATTCATTTGCAACCGAGTGATGCACATTTGAGAGCGATCAAACTCAAACGATTAAAGAGTGTCCGTGTATGAAAAAGGCTTTGAAAGGTTCTTTTACGCTTTAATGTAACAAAATGCCTAAAATATTGAATCGCTGAGAAGAGACGAGATCGATTTTCAAACAAACTGAATACATGTCAGCGTTTTCTCATCCCGCAGGACGTAAACGCAACAGCGGCGAAAGAGGCAAGTCGCTTGGAAGAGATATTGAGCGTTAATTATGTTGTGCAAAACGTGGAGGATAGTCCATCCAGTAGCGAGACGAATTTGACGATAAAGCCACGAATCGTTCGTCGAGCGACCCCGCTCTTCGCTGCGATCAAGAGGATCAAGAGTAGCAAAAAGACCCGGCAGAGCGTCAACCGAAAAACGCTCAAGGGTCAGAGAAAGATGAATCTGGAGAACGGTACGATTGGGAAAATGCGAACGACCGGTCACGTCAAGCGAGTTATTTTGAAACCGATCGGGTATCGAGTCTCGATCGACAAAAATTCACAGAACGATGGGACGTTCGCCTCGTCGTCGGCGAAGCAAAGTAAGAGGAAGGTAAAGAAAATTGCAGCGAGAGCGACGGAGCCGGCTCCGACGAGCGAACAAACGTCGGTCGTCAAGCAGGGACCGAAGAGGCTCAAAGTCGCATCAGCCAAGATCATCAAAACTCGACCGGAAGTCGGCGAATCTTCCAAGACAGCCGCCAGTGATGATTCTAACCAGACAGGTGCGAACACGGCAATTGTCAAATTTCGGAGCAAACAAACAGTCAAGAGCGCATTCTCGAGGTGCCACAAACCTACCTCGAAGAACGATGCGAAAGTTAAATCACGAAAGTCGTCGAAATTGCAATCAAAGATCTAGATACATTTTATACATTAACTTTGGAGCAGAAATTTATTCGTTGTTTTCCGAATTTTGTGGCAGCTTTCGATTCGCCTAACTCTCGGTGCATATCACTTCCCGACTTCAATTGCGGAGCAATCAAATCTGAGAAGTGAAATAACTGTGATACGTATACTAATTATAAACAGCCGGAACGCTCACAAACTCGGTAGTCTAATTATATAGTATACGCCTAATTTTTATTTTGTTTTCGTTAAAAATTTTAGACCCGGTCATGATAAAGATAAAACTCTGGTTTTACAAAACGACGCTTTAAATGAAGAAAAACGCTTATCCGTGTGTATAATAACATGGAAGAAAATTCATATAGAAACGAATAATGCAAGTTCCATCTAAGAATTACTGATAAAACGCCGATACGACGGAATTGACATGTTTTTTTTCTTTCCTTACGCTGTAAACATTTCTATGCGCATACAAATATATACTATCGACAATTACGAAAACTATAATCGAATACGACGTGTAATCGCTGTCATGCCATATTGATACTTTTTGCGCAATAAAATTGTTTACAACAATCCTTTCGATTATCATTTCAAAATTTAAATTAAGGTTCCAGCGCGATCGTCACATTCAAATGTTTTTTTTTACCTGTGAGATTAAAGGTAAAATTCTCGCCAAAATTGCGTGATGAATCTTCTGTATTTCTGTACCAAAATGCTTTTTAAAGAATCAGGTTTTAGCGTCTGGTAATCGAGATATTCTGAGAATCATGAACTTCTATTAGAGATTACGAAAGATAATGATTATCATCGTTAAATATTTCGATTTTTACACGGTTAAA
>JAPYYW010006387.1:0-12854 GCA_030522545.1 Cremastinae sp. A BG-2022a
TTCAGGGCGAAATCCCAGAATTCATATTGAAAAATTAAAAAAACGGATCGAAAAGTCAATTTTTCCAATTTTTCAATATGAATTCTTGAATTTCGCCCCAAATAAGTAGTATTTTTGATATCTACAGGAAATTTCCGATCGAATAGGCTCTTAAAATCGAGAAAAAAAATTCAAAAATTTTTGCCAATTTTTTAAGGTATAAAAAAATGAAAATTTCAAACAATCACTTTACACTTAGTCTACACATTTGACCGAACTCATTTTGAATGGACTGTCGCGGTTTTATTACATTAACTGTTCAAAATGTTTCTCTTTACGTAGGACGAAAAAATAAACACAGAAACAAAAGTTTTTATATCTTTTTGATACGAGACGAACAAATAGAAACTTATTTTGAATAAATTGTCGCGGTTTTATTACATAAACTGTTTAAAAATTTTCCCTTTACGTAAAACGAAAAAAAAAGAACAGAAATAAATATTTGTATACTTTGTTGATGCGAGACGAAAAATTAAAAACTTATTTTCAATAGACTGTCGCGGTTTTATTACATCAACTATTCAAAATGTTTTCTTTATGTGGGACGAAAAAATAAGCACAGAAATAAAAATGTTTATATCTTGTTGATGCGAGACGAAAAAATAGAAACGTAAATCGAACATGAAAATATTTTGTATCTCTTTTAACAGTTCGACATTCGATTTGCACCCGCAATGTCCAACTATTTGTATACTTATATATTAGTTGAAAAAAAAAAGAAAAATCCAGCTACATAAACGCCAGATTCGATCATTCTTGAGCGAGATAAAAATAAAACAGCAAAGAAAGGTTTCGACGAGGAAGATGTCTGTATTTACTTTCCCTCTACAGTCTGAAAATTCATCTGCACGGAAAGGTATTGCAGAAAAATATTGATATCTCAGATATTGAATTTCGATGGGACAAAATAAAAACGCATTCTCGTATGACCTGCGAAAAAAGTGCTAATCATAAAAAGGTTTATCTACTGGGTAAACGTCTAGAATGAGATTTCATACCGATTTTTATCATTTTTCTACACTTTTATCGCCGAAAGAGTTACCACTGCATTCTATCATTTTTATGATCAGAAAAACATGTATTCTATTTTTATATTGGTTTTAAAAACTTCTTTAAGAGTAACATAATTGAAAAAAGTTTATTTCATTATTTTTTTTATTTTTTTCCTATTAACTATAACATTAATTAACAATTGAAGATAGATTTGGTCAAAATTTTGCCTAAACTTCCTTTTACGTCTTATCCACGTGTGTACGAAGTTTTAGAAGATTTTACCGTACGTTAGTCGAGATATTTAATAATAAATGTCAAATTTTTATGTATATGTAAACTCTCCATAAGAGTGAGTATTAAAATAACAGTTTTCAACGATAAATATCTCGAATTCCAAATGGTAAAGTCTCCTAAAATTTTGCAGAGAGTTTTAATATAATATATCGAAGAAACTTTGTAGTGTTTTTTAGAAAAACCTATAGTAAAAAATTTGATAATTATATACCAAGTATATCTGGTATTCCTGACCTCGGATAACCTTGGATTCAGAGTATGTTGTTTTTCAATCAATTTGCATGAACTTTTCTTAATAAACATTAATCATTTTACACATCAGAAAAATGTCATAATAACAGAAGACATTTTTTAATTAACTCTAGAATCCCACACAGGAGTTTCCCAAATATCAGAAAGTTTTTACGGCCTTGGTATTTCGAAAATGTTGCATTTTCAATTGCATCTTTTTCTGCAAAAATAAAATATGAGGTTTTTTTCCAGAAGTTAATTCAATTTTCCAGGATTTGAACGATGAAAATGTAAAAAAATAAACCTCTATATATCGATTAAAAGTTCTGGGGTTAGCGTAACCCCAGAGGATGGTATTTGTCTAATATAGTTAGTTTGGGGCCCTAGGGTTAAGTTTTGATTCATTTTATATTTCTGACAATTGAAGTTGTTGACGACGTTGTTGTACGTTGTCGATGTCAATGACGATGTCGATGTCGACGATAAAACAAAAAAAACAAAAAATAATTAGCTAAAATAAGAAAATAAATAACGAAATGACACTTTGCAATCTAAGATTTAGGCCAATAATATTGTGAGTAAAGTAAGATTTTATCTCAAGTGAAGAATATCTTAAGGATGTTGTGTTCAAAATTGAAAATGATGACAAATTTTTGAAAATTTTACACCATGTCAAGTAACATCTCTAATAGATTGTTAAAAATTTTCACGACGATTGGGAAGTTTCTTATTAAAATATTAATTGTTAAAAATGACTATTTTTTGTACCTTTTCACAAGAGCACGCGTTAAAAGTTGCTATTTTGTATAATAAATATTTGCACTGATCTTTATATGGCGTTAAAAAAGCTTCATCTAATTTTTCAAAAAATTTCATCATTTTTTTATGCAATTACATAAAGAGTAGACCTGTCATTAGATGATCTTGAATTTCAAATATGTTTTCTTTCTATTGACTTGCAGCAAATTTTCTTAATAAATGTTTACTCTCAAACGACTTTGTAAGAGAGAAAAACCTTGTCAAACTTTTGATTTTTTGCTCTACGTACTCAGCACCCTTAAAATGCGAATTTAAATTCTACGAGTATTCCAAAAAGACAAAAGAGACTCCATACCCGGCCGTTCGATCGTTAAAGAATAAAATATGAATCACAAGGTGATTGTAAACAAAGCAAAAATACAAAGCTAGAAGATGAAGAAAAAAAAAAGAGAGAGAGAACAAAAGAAAAGAATAAAAAAAGCTTACGCATTCTTTGTCGAGAAGACTTTGAGTTCTGACGATTGTTCCGCCGAATCTTTTATCCGAGGAAATTTCGAAGTCGTCGTAAACGTCGGAGGAGTTGGCATAATCGTCATTATCATTATCGTGAGAATTGTGTTTATTTCGGTGCGGTGATTCGTCCTCCTCGTCCTTGGGCTCGTTTTCGGCAAGGGAACTGAGACTGCTGTACCAGTGCGCGCTCTTCGGTCTGCTGTGACGATTAGTCGGTTGGCTACTTTCGTAAACACGATTGAGATCCTTGCTGAAGCTGAAACTCCGTCGTATCGGTTGAAGCCCGCGATTGATGGCCGCCGGTAAGTCCGCGCTCCCTCGTATCAGCGCCCCGAACTTTCGGCGCAGCGAGGGCTTGCGATCGAGCTTCGAACCGCTCGCGTCTCCACTCACGCCACTCGTGCCCCCATCGCTCTTCGTCCCTGACTTCGTTTTCGCAGACTGTCGCGAATTTCCACCTTCGAACGTGTCCCATCAACGATCAATCATTTAACTAAACTAACAACCACCCTATACTATTTTCAAGGCATAATCGAAAAAGTGACCAATATTTTTTAAGGTAGTTCTATCAGTACAGTCATATGAATAAATTTTATATTTTATCTCAGTTCATCTTCGTACCATGTGGTTTTTAAGCTTAGTACTACAAAGTTTGTTTTTATGTGTTAAATAAATGTAAAATCATCAGTTGAAATATCTTGAGACAGAATTTATTCAAAAATTGCACAGATCTTCGTTAGCATTGTGTTAACGTGTTTGCTAAATTTAAAAAGGCTTTACCATGTAGTTACTTAGATATTAATTTTTAAAAATTGCTGATTTTAACATGGGCTCTTATGGGAGATTCTAAAAAGCAACGACTTTCTATGTATAATATCTCGATTTCTAGATGGTGAAGCTTTGTTAAATTTGACACATGTTTTTGTATGACATTAAAGAAGACCTGTGCAAATTTTTAAGAAAATCTGTCTCAACACGGTTTTGCGGTTGTACTACCTTAAGTTTATTAAGAAAAGTTGTTGCAAATTATTTCAAGAACAATATACTAAAAATTCAAGGTCATCCAAGGTTACCTGTACTTGCTATACGTATGTATAAAAATTTGTAAAATCAAAATCTTAGGATTTTTTTTTAACTTGTGGAAGCTTCTTTGAAATACAATAAAGAGCTGTGCAAAATTTTAAGTTCCACTAGCCAGAAATCAAGATATCAAGAGTTGAAGATCGCAATATTTGATACACGTGTTCTTATGGGAGAGTACAGAAAATAATGATTTTTGACAATAAATATCTTCCTCTGGTTGGTCTGTGACAGTCAAATCCAAAAGTTTCTCCTATTTTGATGACGTTTTTCTGACGTTGACAGTGTTTTGCGAGATTAAATTTATTAAGAAAAGTTGTTGCAAATTACTTGGTGTATAATTGAAAAATTTTTCACGATAGATTTTTTTAAAATTAAACAAAGTTTCTTCTTCGTTATATAAAACTCTCTGCAAAATTTTAGAAAACTTCACTATCTGGAATTCGAGATATTTATTGTCGAAAATTGTAGTTTTAACACGCACTCTTATGGAGAGTGTTTTCAAAAAAATGTGATATTTTTCATTAAATATCTCAATTTCCGTATGGTGAAACCTTCTAAAATTTGGTACACATATACATATAACGTTAAAGAAAGTTTATGCAAAATTTTAACGAAATCTATATAGACGCTTATTTTACAGACCAACCACCTTAATATACAGTTGCACATTATATCAAAGAAGGTTTTTTCAAATTTTCAACAAAATCCTAAGAAAACGATTTGATGATAGAACTACCTTAAAAAATAGAGAAATGATCTTGTAGGCTTGAGAGATATTCTCAATTCTTTCTCAAATAATCTCAAGAAGGATTACTGATCCTATTCTGGCAAAAATAAATTATAAGTATAACAAAAATTTTTATTTTTATTAATTGTCATGATGAATAATCATTTATCGATATCTCATAAAATAATAAAAATTGAAAATTCAACAATTAATATATCCATATCTAGGTGATGAAGCTTCGAAAATTTTAACACAAAAATAATCTTTGCCATAAGTCGAGTAAATTTTCAAGAAATTCTGCCTGAAACGATTTTTACCCAACTCCTATCATAAAAATCAATAACAACATGCTACATCACACTACTTTGCGAAAGTTTTCAATACACGATAATGTAAATAAATAAACTTCACTGTTGTGAAGAAAAAAAATTAGCTTGAATTATTCAAGGTAGTTCGATAGCCATGTGTCGTATAAAAAAATGAGTGATTCCACCTCACAATGCAATGTAGTGTTCATGAAGGGGAAAACGTTATGTACATACTTTGGAAAATAATATAATCAAATATGAAACAAATTTATACTTTTTGTATGAAATTTTTATTATTTGTACTCGACTTTGACTTTAAATACTTCCAAAAGTATTTAATTTTTTTCATATAATCACTGGCATAATACACAGCTGCTTTGTACGCACGTACACAAACACAGAAACGATTTCGTATTTTTTTTTCTTCAAAGCTGGACCTCGAATAATGCCCTTTTCTTAATTATTTCATTATAGAGGATACTCTAACAATGTACACTTTTAAAATACTTTTCTTAAAAATAGTTTTCGAAATATTTTTATGAATGATTTTTTATTTCCAATGACTAACATATGATTCAAACTAAACGGTAGAATGAACCAACTCTATTTTGTAATCAATTCGTTTCATTTTTCTGCTAAACATTTATATATATATATTTTTTTAATTTTCAAATAAACGGTTTTTACTATCGATCTACCTTAACATCAAGTTTTTTTTTCGAATCAATTTATCGACGAAATTTTATTTAAAAAATGTAAAACCGAACTGTAAAAGAATAAGTCACGAAGAACAGTTTTATTTATTTCTATTCTACTTCTACATTTCAAGAAAAATATATTATCGAGACGTCGACAGTGGAATATTGAAAAATAAAAAGATCGATTGTGTAAATTCTTTACTTTCGGTCTGCATTGTGTTCCCTATAAGAATATACGTAAAGAAAAAAAAAATTTCGACGAATAAGAGCTTACCCAGGCTATCCTTTCTCATTCTCAAATCCTTGCTCGACTTCTGAGTTTCATCGGCAACGAATTTTTCGTCCGCCGAGATCGGAGGTTTTTTGTTCGTTTTTTTCGAACTTTTCTGGCCATCTTTTTTCAAGGTCATGACTACGAGTCACAAACAACCGCGACGAAATTCCACCGCGCACCAAAACAAACACATTCAAACGAAAACTTTTTTCAGGTTGCTTTTTTCGCAAATTTATCTGCAGTATTCACTAAACTCTTCACTGAGCACTTATTTAAAGAAATCACAATTATCACACGATTTTACGACGAAACGTCGCCGGGGACACTCCACCTCAGCCATGTTCTCGATTATTAATTCGATGCGAATCGATAAACAGTTCTCGCTGATCGTGAATCATCGTCGTGGACAATAATATTTGCACTCGAATTATAACTTTTTCTATGTCGCCAAGATAAGTCTCCGACTTTTCGAACTCTATCCGGGGAACTCTGACCTACTGAGATAACATTTTTGTTTGAGCGTGTCACAAGATTAAATATGTTTTGCTCAAAATCGAAAATTATGGAAAATTATTGAAAATTTTACATAATATTAAGTAACATCTCTGTAAAAGATTGTGTAAATATTTCACGACGATTGGGAAGCTCCTCGTTAAGGTAGTTTAATAGAAAAAAACTGTTTATTTAAGAAAAATTTGAAAAAAAATTATATGTTTTGTAAACAAAGAAAATAAATCGAATGAATAAAGAGTTGAGTAATTCTACTGTTCAGTTATTGATATATTTAATGTTAAAGTGTAGAGATTTCTTTATCTAAACACGTGTTAAGGTAGTTCGATAGCAAAAACCGTATAATTAAGAAAATTTTGAAAAATTTGTATGTTTTGTAGAAAAAGAAAACACAAGTCGAATGAAAAAAGAATTGAGTAATTATCTAAAAAAGTATAACTTAAAAACGAGATTTAAGAAAATTATGCAAAAATTAAGAATGTACACTGAAAACAAAATTTGGTTGATTCAACAAAATATTTGTTTCAATACGTTCAACGATATTATTTTGCAAATTGAACTAAATTCTTGGTTGATTTAATTTTTCAACTAAATCTGTTCTCAGTGTAGAATACAGAAGTTATATAAAAAAAAGTCAGCATGATATACCTTCCAGTTTTTAAGAAAAAAAATCATTTTGTACGGAATAGACATTTTTGACGTTACCGTTAATCATCGGCTCAAGGTCGCAAGAAAAGCGATAAGAGTGTCAAAGCTAGTAAACCCTTATCGCCGAGCGAAATACTCGAGTATTCGTTGAACAATCATAATTTTAAATTAACCGAAATTACTCGTCATGCTCGAGATTTTTTTTTCCTAAAAATATCGTGTTGCACGACGTGACACTCAACTTTTTTCGTTGGAAGGCATATTTTTAGGATCAATGCGAGGAAAGGGAGTGAAATTACGAGAGATAAAAAAATGTCAAGGGGGCGCTATTGAATTTTTATGAATCTGGCTTCTTGGGATATTTCTTTAGGTCAAGATTCTATTTACATAGAATAAAGGAAGGCAGATGTTTTTTCTTCGGATCATTTTAACCTGATCGTCTTATCGTGTTTTTCGACACCTTGTAAGTTTATCGTGGGTCGCTGAAGACCCAAGGCATGTTAAAACACGTAATTTGCAATGAAAAAATTTGAAAAAAAATCCTTAACTCTTTTGAATACTTGTATGTACTTTAAGGGCACACCATATGAAGATTGCAAAAAAATTTAAACAAATATGTTATTTTTCGTCATAAACACATTTATTGGATTCTGAGAACGGAGACAAAAGAAAAAACGATCGGGTCTCCAACGACCCACGATAAAGTGATCGGGTTAATAAAATATTCCATAATTTTCTACCGGAAGGCGAAATACCTGAGTATAGGAACGCCCGTTGGAAAGAGTTAAATAAAATTTTAAGTTTCTCGAGATCTCGTGAGCAGTTAGTTGTGTGAACTTGTCGCTTTCCTGTTTCGAGAGGAATCGAAAAAACAATAGGCAACAGCAGGCCATTTTACTCGACTTTTTTTCATTTCAAGATTTCACAAACTCGGTGGAAAGAATGAAAAGGAAGCAGGAAAGCAAAAAATTCTTTTTAGCGAACGTGGATTGTTAGAACGTATGAGAACTTGGGTAACTGGAGCGAAAGAGATGTAATTACGTAAAAGAACATTTAAAAGTATTTTTAGATTGTTTCCCACAAAAAGTAATAAAAAATTATGCAATATTGTAATTTTGCGCTGAAATCGTTTTTATTTTGACCCGTTCTGGTGTGCAAAAATTTTCGTATCGTTGCACTTGAAGATTGGAAAAAGTCGTCGAGAGAATGAACGAGAGCAGAGAAAAGCAGTGAGCTGTTTGAACAAGTGTCGAAAAATTCTTACATTTCATCGAAAAAAGTTGTGGCCTTAAAAATGGATGAGGAATGTAGTCAAGTTTTCGTCTGGTTAAAATTTGTAACATTTTTGTATTCATTTATAGTCAAAAGTAATACTTTTAACAATTTCGTAAAAAAAAAAACTCGACAAAAAAATTTCTCAAATCAAATCAAGAATTTTTTAAATGTATACACACCTCTTATAAAGATTCTTCAATTATCATAACTGTACAACAAAGTTATTCAATTAAATATAAGACGTAAAAAATCTGAAATTTGAGTTATTGGAAATCAAAATTGTCAATTTTTTTACCTCATTAACACTTTCTAAATAAGTAATACTTTTGACAATTTCATTAAAAAAATTACTCGACAAAGAAATAGTTGATGAATTTCTCGAATGAAATCAAGAATTTTAATAATATATAAATCGACACTCACGAATTTGGTGTGGCTAACGATTACTAATAATTACAAGTAATTAGTAAATTGCGATTTTTTAATTTAAAATATAATGTAATCATCATATATTTTTCAAATAATTCACTCACTTTACTCCAAGAAACTAACCGAACTACCTTAAGGGTTTTGAAAAAAAATCCAAAGTTTGACAACGTTTTTCTCTTCATCATACGAAGTCGTTTAAGAGTAAAAATTAACAGAAAATTTGAAGCAAATTGACTGAATAAAAACATCTGAAATTCAAGGTCATCCAATAACAGGTCTACTCTCTGTGTAATTGCAGAAAAAATAATGATGAAATTTTTTGAAAAATTAGATGAAGCTTTATTTAATGACATAAAAAAATAAGTGCAAAATTTTACGTAAATTAAGAAGCTCGTTACATAAATATTTATTGTACAAAATAGTAACTTAAAATACATGTTCTTATGGGAAGTTACATAAAGTAGCTATTTTTAACAATTAATATCTCAATAAAGGGCTTCCTAACCATCGTGAAATTTTTGCACGACGTTTTGAAGATGTTATTTAATATTAAATAAAATTTTCAGTAATTTTCCATAATTTTCGATTTTAAATACAACATTCTTAAGAAAAATCGTGAAAAAGTATTCAACTGGAGTTGAAGAAAATCATTTTCAAGAAAAAGATGAGCGAGAAGAAAACAAAGTTGATGATGCACAGACGATAACGAGGCTATCTTACGCGACTCAGGCCACGTGACGAGCGTTGCACATGTGAATACTGAGGTAAAATCTTGCGAGCTGAATAACGAAAAAAAAAGAGTAGAATAAAATTCGAGCTTATCAAAATCTCAACGTTCACAGTCGCGTGTGCACGTATTTACGTGTTCTTCTCATCTCCACTATATAGTGAAAAAAAAAATAGATCGACGACCCTGAGCTACTGGAAAATGTTGTGTCACGAAGTTTTTATCTGCGTTATTATTACTTTGTATTATCTCTAGATTAATCCCACGGTAACTTCCTTCGCCTCGCCGTTGTCGTTGTTTTTTCAAACACATGCAATTGCGCTTAAAAATCGTCATTTTCAACGAATCGAATTTAGATAAGAGCACATATATAGGATAAAAATAGTAAATATTTTACACAAGGTTTGAAACGAAACACTACATTTTATTCTACGTGAAAAGAAAACATTTTTTCAGATTTCAATTTTTTTTAAAGTAGTTCTATAGTTTCTATCGTTTATTTAAAATTTTTTGTTCACACAATTCTTCTTCGTTACGATCTGTATATTATGATGTTGAAGTTTGCAACGTTGGAGTCCAACGAAATTAACTTTTTTTTTTTCGATAAGCAACTTTTTTATTTTTGATTCTGGTTCAGAACGATGAAATAATGATGTACCAAAAGGTGTATCAAATTCGAAAAGGTTTCGAAAAGGTGGAAATCAAGATACTTATTGTTAAAAATCCCAGTAATTGGAATATCCCAATAAAAGCCCATGTGAAATATTGTGATTTGCAATTCCGAATATCTTCAATAAATGGTGAAACTTCTAAAAATTTAATAGAGCTCGTTATTTTGAAACTTCAAAAAAGCTTCCTGTAGTTTAAAAAAATTGTAAATAATTTTATTTGCATAATTTTCGTACATGCATAGCAAATACAAGTGACCTTGGATTACTTTGCACTTTGATTATGTTGTTTACGAATCAATTTGCAAAAATTTTCTTTACAAATTTCATATGTTCTGTACATACAGTCAAATAAAAAAATTTTATCTCAGTTTTTTTCGTACTATACGGTTTTTGAGCTTAAATTTGTGAATAAAAGTTGTTGCAAATTGATTCGAGAACATACTCAAAATTCGAGGTCATTCACGGTGACCTGTATTTTCTACGCATCTTTGAAAATTATTTTTAAAAAATTATTTACATTAGATTCACCATCTAGGATTGAAGACATTTAGGATTTAAAATTGCAATATTCAATATGGGCTTTTATGAGAGAGCACGGAAAATTGAAATTGTAAACAATAAATATCTACTTAGTGATAAAATTAAAATTATAAATTATTAAAAATTAAGCGATAAAACCTCTTAAAATTTTATATACATATGCAGATCATATAAAAGAACAATTGTATATCAATTTTCAACAAAATCCTACATAAAAACAATAAAATTACCTATAAATATGCGGATAAAAATAGAAAGTATACATTTTTAGCTCACGGACTGAATTATAAATTTTAGTTCTATATACTTTGAAAAAAAAAAATTATTTCATTAAAAATTCTACTTCATCAATTTAATTTGAATGTTTTATTAGAAATTGTCTTAATTGATTTGTGAGTTGCTCTCGACTCGGATACTCTTCGAATTGAGATGTACATAATTTGAAAGAGGGAAAACGCTCACACACTATCTTCGTTTCGATCGACCATAAAGAATGTGCACACGCGATATTTATTTCTCGCCTAATCCTTCACTAGCTCGAGTCTTCTACGCACACTGGCGCTGAAACGATAACTTTTGTAAAAGAGCGAAAGTCGCAGATACCGCCTTTCGGGTTAATACCTCCGTAGCTCGTGATAAAAACAGGAAAAACGTCTAAACTGCACGAATTACATTACATATTCACGATAATAGTCTTTTTTGCAAACGTTCAAAGAAATATTTACATTTTTCACTCCGATTCCCTTTGTTTTTTTCTTTACCGATCAAAAATCAACATTTTTTTTACTGCGAGAATTATCTACGTTCTACATAAAAAATAACATTTCTTAACAACCAAAAATAATTTCTTTTCTCAAAAATTCCTTTTTCATTAATTCGTCAGGAGTTATTAAAATGAAAATTCATTGAATTCCTGAAAGGCTCCAAACTAAGGAGGTTGTAACGAAATGTCAAGGAGAATTGTCTGAAAATATAAAGATTCGATAGAAAATAAAATTAGCTTTCCAATAAGCATGAAATTTATATATAGGTTACCGAACTTTCTGTGAAGAAAAATGCATTTGAAAATTACAAATTCACACGGTAATTTTGCTTCGCGTATAAAGTATGAGAATTCATTTGAGCAATTAACACATGCAGACACTAGAGAATTACATGAATTTTTGATATAATGTTCCTAGGTAGGTATCATTAATGATATCAATAAAAAAAAGTGAGGTCATCGAACAAATAAGGAAAATTTATCGAGTTAATCGACAGTTTACTGTGTCAACTTTTTTTTCGTATTCGTTCAAAGCAGTTTCTAAATTTTAAATGTACATAAATTAATTCAAAACATTATTTTTCTGAAATGCATTAATAGAACAATAGAAGTGAATCTCGCGTGAAAAAGTAAATAAAATAAAGCTTTCTTCAAATTGAGGTTTTTTTATAATTTTATTTTCAAATAATTCTTCTATTGACTAACTCTGAAGTTACAACCTCCTTGAGGCATTAGCGATACGTTTACTAGTCAAATGAAATACTATTTGGCTTATTTTGAAACAAGGCATGAAAAAATGACTTCTAAGACTGAATAAATCGTTTTCAACCAAATATACTTATTTTTAAATGTAAAATATTGATGTAATGTAGATAGTTAAAAAGTTATTTTTTTTTACGTTATAATTTGACTTGGATTCGTTGACGTATGAGTGTCATATCTAATATTATCATTAAATAATTCAATGAAAAGTTCGATGACTATATATTTTTATACTAAATAATAAAACCTTACACGCTAATGAATACGTGAGATATTTAAGATTGTTTAAAATTTCACTCCAAATATAATTTTTTTTTCGATAAAAGAGCCCATGCTAACGATTTCTCATAAAACTCTGGCTTATGTCGAAAATACTTTTTCGGGCTAATTTTCGCTTATTTTATCACTAATGCTACTTGAAATTTAACTATCGAAAACCTGGATTAATATTCTACATCGTAAAAAAAATGTAATAGAAAAAAATTCATTTTCGTACTATCGTTAATACCTTCTTAAGGAGGTTGGCTACAAATGGCGAAAATAAATGAAGTTTTACGTGTTAAAAGTATAGGGAATCGAAATTTGTTAAGGACACGATGAAAATTTGAAA
>JAPYYW010006394.1:0-10027 GCA_030522545.1 Cremastinae sp. A BG-2022a
TCGAGGACACGAAAAGATATCGCCACTTGAAATTTTGAGATTTTCCTATTTTCGATTCTCAAAAAATCAGGCTAGAGGTCCTTGAATACGCTAAATTTTAGAGGTCCTTGAATACGCTAAATTTTCTCAACTTATGTGAAAAGAATTTGCAACACAATTTTCTATTATTTATACCAAGTATACCTGGATAAATATACCTGAATAGTTCGGGGATCGTAAACATGAAACAAAGAGAGAAAATTCGTCGAGCGTAACGAGGAAAAAAAATTTTCAAATTATCGTTAATCCCTCGGTCATTAATTGTTTCCATGGTGATCGGTCGAGATCGAGGGAAAAACCGGACACGGTCTTAATTGCTCGGTTTTATGGGCAATTTGGAATCAGTAGGCCGGTGTCAAGTGTCGGAGTAAGACATGTCGAGTCTCGCCAGGTAGTTAGCTACCGAAAAACAATTCGTAGCAATTCAACAAGTTCAATTTTAGTGTGTTTAATTTTTATATTATCGTTTCAAGATATTTTTTTTTTAATTCGGTGCGCATGTATCCTATATATTTAAAAAAATCAATTAATCGGAATAGAGTGCATTATGCAAAGGTGTATGAATTGTCCGCCTAGAAGAACAGCAACATATCAACTCAAACATGTAAAAAAAGCGGTCGCATCATCGCTCGTATCTTAAAATGAACTTATTTCAAACATCATTTTCGATGCACAATTACGTCTGAAATCTTTAAATTGATCAAAAAGGTACGTAATAATGAAAAAATCGTTTTTTTTTTCAAATAAAAATTAATTTATTCGTGTTTACACCTTTGAAACGATCAAAATGAAACTTATTTGATTTTTATAAGTGCAAACAATATTAAATATTGAAAAAAAGTAATGTAGAAATAATTTTTTATTATACAAGAAAATTAAAAAGGTTAAAAAATAATGTTAACATTAGATATTTAATTAACATTAAAATTCACAATCACTGCGAAGGCGTGAAACCCTTCGATAAACGTGTTTTTAAATTGATTTTTCAGTCTCGAAAATAAGTTTACGATCTTTTTCGATCTTAACGCACGAATTTTATTTGAATTATTTTTTACATACTTTACAGCGTATACATATATATTCGTGCTTCCGATAATCAATTCCTTTCCTCCTTTCGCAATAAAGTTCGGAGATACACGCGCCTCGTTCCTCAACCCCCCTCGCATATATTTTTTCCTCTTTTATTCTCCCGGGATCGGCGATATGAGAAATTCCACGCTAATTTTATTTCGCATAGCGAGAGCGACGATTATAAAATAGTTCGCGGATGGGTATGATAATGGGCGCGGGTGGTGTGTTGTACGAGGAAAAAGGCATCGCGCGAACGTCGCGGTACATGTGAAAATATGTGTACAGACACACAGAAGCTATTAATCTTCGTTCCTCGCGCTCCCTGCGGCTTCATATCCTTCGACTCGGTCACACAGCCGAACAGTTCATTTTTTCCCCCTCGCGCGCTCGCGCACCGAGCACATAGGTGTGGTAAATCGCGCGCACCTCAGGTGCACCGAGTTCCATGCACGATCTCTTGACGGGAATAAGGGCGTAAAAGTGCGAGTCCTTATTCTTTCCCGAGATCCCTCCGTGCCCGCTCCCAATCGTCGTTTTTCCTCGATCATCCTGCTTTTTTTCTTCTCTCCTTTTTATTCTTTCTCCTTCTTCTCCTTCTTCTTCTTCTTCTTTCTCTCTTTTCAATTTGTTACATCGCGCATAAATATATGTTTACACACGTGTAACGTAACCGAAGTAGTGCGTAACGGTAAATCTTTCCGTCTCGGATGCACTCGACGTTGCGCAACGTTTATACGCCAGCGTCGACCGCCGCGATTGGCGTGTAACTTTATAAATTTAATTGTAGCGTCTGGGCTTCGTACCTCGGGACACAAAAGCGTGTAATTAGATGGTGCGACTCCCCGCCGTATCCCTCGTATATTCTCTATTTGCCGTGTGTGTTTGTGTTTGTATGTGTACGCGCGCGTTGGACCGTTCTCTATAGCTCGAGGGATAATGAGAACACGGAACGCGACTCCCACGAAGCGAGGATTATTGTTCGTGATAAAAAACAACCTCCCGAGTGAGATTGCATTTTTCTTTACGAAAGACCGAAAAAGTGACAGCTGGAAAATGGAAATTAATTTCTACATGCTGTACAGTCACGAGAGTTCAACGACGTTTAACAAATTTTAATTAAAAGGGGGTTGCTATACTCAATTGTCAATCGTTGAGGAACTTTTCTGATTATTGTTTACTTTAATACTACAAGTTTTACTGATTTTTAAATATTTTAAAAATAATTTTATATATAATTCATACGTGTAAAAATAAATTGAAAACAAAATGTGAAAATACAATCTTAAATAGTGTTAAATATTGTATAATTAAAATTTTTTAAATTATTTAACACGTGTAATGTTTCATTTGTTACACACTTTCCAAAAGTTTTCTCTTTAATAAGTCCTCAAATATTTCCAAGAAAATTAATGAAAATTATTCAGACAATTATAAAAATTCAACGATCAAATTTTTTTTTCATCTTTCGTAAAGTAATGACGTTTCGGGTTTTAATCGTTTGCGGGACAGTGAGAGTTTAGTTTGAGAAAAAAAGAACACTCTGAGGGAATGAAGTGCGTAAGAGATTTTATTCTGGCCCGAGGTCGAATAGGAATTTAACGAGAGTCTCGTTGGTGCGAGCGAACGTGATGCGAATTCGTATTATCTAAGCGGGGAACGTTGCCCGGAGATTTCCCTCCGGACAATAATCTCTAATAGCTCAAGAGCGCAATGCGCTTCTACGTAGTCGAAGGTATCGCGAGCGCACAGGTAAACGCGCGTGTGCAAAAGTGCGTCGAGGACGAAACCCTTCGCACGCGGAAGAAAAAGATCGAAAGAAAATCCGAGAGAAAGAGAGAAAAGAGAGAGAGAGAGAGAGACGATCCAACATTCCTGAGCTGCCGATCCGGCAAAGTGTATACGTTCCTATATAGCGTTTGCAATATGAGAACGCGAAAAGCGTGAAAAGAAACGTCCCTGCTTTGAAGTCGTAATTGAGATGAGAATTGGAAAAACAAAAAAAAATTTATAATATATATAAGCGTGACGCGTGTCCTGAATTTCATTCTTTTTCCCGTCCTCGTTCCTCCCCCTTTCTTCGGCAAAACGCTTTTTCACCGAGGACGAGAGATCACGCGTTAAACGACAATTAGTCAACGTCGCGGGATCAAAGCCTCGCGGATCTATATACGGCGAAGATGATCGTTCAATCCTGCATCGGATAAAAGTATCGATTCGATGAAAATTCGTCTCACGTACGGACTGGTATACACGCGCGATATATATTTCAGGCAAAAAGCTCTGCTGCGATTAAAAGATCATCGTTGCCTTTTTTTCAACACGTCGAATTAAACTCATCAGCTGTATGTGCCTGATGCGTCTAACCAGAAGATATTTTATTCTCCGTTCTCGTATATACAAGATCAATTTATAGATTATTACACGTTAATTACATTTTTATTCAAATTATGTGAGAAAGATGAAAAAAGTACCGAGATTATTATCTATATTTTATTGTGAAAAAATGGTGTCGATATTTTTTTTCTTGATGGAGAAAAAAGGCGCGGAGATTGGAAATATTAGTCGGATTATTAATTTTTCCTGTCAATCGTCGATAAACGATCGGTATACCGAGGTAGAATGCATCGAACATGCATAAAAGCCATCGCCCGTACTCAATTTCTTTTTTATTCTCGCATTATTTCCCCGCTGTTTATTTCTTTATGGCGTGCTGCTCTCGGCCCTCTGTTTTGGCTGTTTTTTCTCGTCACTCTCGCGTCTGTTCTTTTTTGTCATCCGCCCCCTATCGGTGCAGTTGACGATAAAGAAAGTGATCCTTTCACCCCTCAGAGCTCGCTTATTTTTTCTCCTCGTTTGCCACGGGTGACTAACACATTTGTTAATGTGCGAGAGGCTCTCGGATTCTTGCTCGCACAGTCACTGCCTTTTTTCACTTCTCTTATTCTCACCGATATGGGACATTCATCCAGAAAAAAAATTAGAAATTATGTATTTGTTTAAAAAATGCACTTTTTAAAATGCATTATTGTTTTTTTTTGTGTTTTTTAAAGGATTTAAATCTATATTTAATTAAATGTTCCACAAATTTAAACGTAGCTAAATCTTTTCCTCAAATTTTCATATTTTCATGATCTCAATGACAACTATATGTATCACATATATATTTTTCATAGCTCAATGTAAAAACCTTTATAAAATTACTACGGTTATATCACCTGATAAAAAAAAAACATAAAAAAATTTCCAACGTTTTACGATGATATAAAATATATATTGAGTAAAGAGTTTGCAAATTTGATTCGAATAATCAATGGTGTTTCGTAATTGGCATTGGGAATCAGCTATCGTGTTTAATTTGAACTTAAATAGCCGATAGAATAGTGTGTACGCGGTTGGGTTGGTGTTCGTAAGGTCGATGGATTCCGGTAATTCTTGTGCGCAAGGTACATGCTCCAGGAGTCCCTTGTTGGCAAAGGGCCGGTCCGTTTCGATCTTCAGTGCCGTATACAGGGTGTCCTAAAATTCAATGTTCAATACGTCTAAGGATATTGAAACCTTATGAATTATGCAGATTTTCAAAGAGCAACGTTTCGCTTTTCTCTCCAGAAAATCTTAGTAGTAAAAGACAACCGGTGCTTATAAACAGCAGCAAAGTGAAATCTCGTGTATGTCAAAAACGACATACATGATTGACTTTGCCAGTCTTTCGTTAACGTAAGTAATAAAATTATATTTTTCGTACTTTTAGTATTTTTTTTTAATATTTGTGGATATTTTTAATTCAGTCAACAAATATTTAGACTTCAGATAAGATTTAGCATTATTTTAGATTAGTTAAGTATTTAGTATTATTTCAGGTATTAATTTTGTAAACTTTTTTTTCGTGTAGGAATTCTGTCATCGATCAGTTCATTATCAAGAGTCACTTCTCGGACACCTTGTATACCCGAATAAATTTTCAATTGTGTATATAAATATATGTGCGTACACGTGCAAATCTGAGACTGCGTGGGCGACCCTAACGGCCAGCCTTATCGAGTCTCCCTCACCTTATTCTCGATATATTCACTCTCGTACGCATACTCCCATAAAAGTTAACGATTCCCTCAATACCTTTGCATTCTAATTAAAAGAAAACAACTTGTGCTATTATCATGAAAAAGAAGCTAGAAAATACTCCCATCCATCAGACCTTTTTATTGATGTTCAACTTTATAGTTCCCTGAATTCAAGTGGATGAGTAAAAAAATATATTTACGCAGCTTCCGTTCATTTTTTTTTAAATTTGTAACATTATTTAGGTTTATTATTACCTTCAATGTCAAGTTCACGAGAAACGATTAATTCGTAAATATCGGAAGTAGGAAATGGAAAAAAAGAATCACGAGTGACCGCGGATTAATTTTCTAGAACCTCATATCCTGATGATAATTCCGCGGTAAACACAATTAATACATATCAATTAATAACATACCTAGTAATGTCTATAGATAAAATAACATTTTTCGCAATTAGAGTTGTTTTTTTTTAATGTTTGTACTTATTATAATAACCTGATAAAATTATTTATCCAACAACAAAACAATGATTATTTCAAAGAAATTATTTTAGAAATTATGTGTAAACTTAATTATTTTTAAGCTCTCATATTTCATCGTGTTTCAGTCAAGTTCAATTTAACTGGACACGAATTTTTTTTTTCAATCGGAACATCATTTGAATAATGTATACCGTCTGATTTCTTCTTCCATTACAAAATTATACGTACTGTGATATTAATTTGAACGACTTTAATTAACGATCAGAGCCCTAATTGCCTGGGATGCTGAATCCTGATGAGACTTTGCTAATAAGATATATCATCGGTGATTTTCTTCCCGAAGGAAGGAGCCCCGGGATGGCAGAAAAAAAAGTTAGAGAGAGAAAGAGTAATGAGTGAGACGACGAGATAAAGTCCGGAGAGAAATAAATAGAGAAAGGGAGAAAGAAATTTTCGATTAAACAGTTTCGCACTCATCTGCGAATCTCACGATCATAAATTATTCATCGCATTACGCGAAGCATATCAACCCACACGCGTTTAATTCAAGAGCTTAAAAGCCGATGTAATGAAATTTTCCTTCGTTATATCACTGCAACTCTATTTTTGAAACTTAATTTTTCCACATCCGCTCATTTCAGCACAAAATTGCACGAGATCAACATCTTGTTTCGTCAAAAGTTAATTAATTTTCATCCCCTTTATTGTGGAGCAATTTAAAAAAATGCATGCCTCACCAAATCGAGTGGCATGATATTTTTGGAGACATTTTTGTTACAACGTACCTTATTGTTTTTCGATACATTTTTGTCGCGTCTTTTCTCTTCGAAAGACGAGAGCAATTGAGCGAAAAATTGGGTGTCACTGTTTCCTCGTTTCACGATTTTTAAAAATACCTCTCGGTTCTCGATTTAAAATCGAGCTTCTAGGGTTATCGGCTCTTTTTTTCTGGGAGGGATCGTTCTCTTGTCTTGTATTCTGTACGGGCGCGCGCTCAAGACTGAGCTCGAGGATTCTCCGCGTGAAGGATTTAAAAGAGCGAAATGGTACAGAAGCGATCGCGCACGCGTTTCGAGACGCAACGAAGTTTACCGAACTCGGCCGAGGTCCCGTTTCAAAGTCCTGAAAAATATTGCCGCGGAAATCCGTGCTCTTTGCCCCACCCCCCCCCTCTCTCTCTCTCCCGATCAATATTTCCCGATCCTTACCAGACATTCGGAAAGATCGAAAAGTAAAAAAATGTACGCGTTTAAACAAAAATTAAGCACTGAAGTAAAATTCTCGTTGTTCATTTGAGTATTTTGAAGAAAAAATTGAATAGAGTAATGTTTAAGGTGATATGGTCATGGCAGTAAAACGACAAATTTTCGACTCAGTTTTTCTCATGTACAAAGTCGTTTGCGAGTAAAAGTTCATTAAGAAAAGTTGTTGCAAATTAGCTAAAGAACGACATACTCGAAATACAAAGTCATCCAAAGTGACGTGTGATTGCTATATGTAATTAACAAAATTTAAAAAAAAAATACTCACGTAAGAAAAAAACTAAACAAAGCTTCTTCGATATTGTATTAAAATGTGTACAAAATTTTAGAAAGCTTCACTACGTAGAATTTGAGATATTTATTGTTGAAGATTGCAATATTTAACACACGCTCTTATGGAAGGATGCAAAAAAATGTAATTTTTACCAATAAATATCTCGACTTCCGCATGGTGAAAACTTCTAAAAATTGACATACATGTACATACCATGACCATATCATCTTAATCAAGATATAATGTTTTTTTGTGAAACAAGATAGCGAAAAATTTTGCAATTCACGCGCAGGAAGCACAAATATTCTCATTTCCTGTGCGTTACTTCAGAATAATCAATGTTTATTCTATTTTTATTCGTTTGATAGAGAAACACGATAATCCTCTTCGACGAGCTATATAGCACAATACTGTTTTCATCGCGTTTTATTTTTCCCCGCGTGGGTTTGTAAAACAGGAAAGAAATTGAACAAACGATACACGATTCCGCGTTATTTCGCATTCATGTATTCGCCGAGGCTAACCCGCTTCTGTTGAGCTTACATTCGCATCGCGTTTACGAAAGAGATCGCGTCGGTCTTTTCTGCTGCAGCGCGTAAATAAGGACAGAGTTAGAGCGGGGATAGAACGATGAGAGAAATAGCAACTGAGGGATCAAAGGAAGTTGGCCCGACGCGATTCTTGATGTCAGCAACGTACGAGAAACTTTCCTCGCTGCCCTTCTCCACATATACAATAAATTCTATTTTCTTTTAGATAACAGTTCCATTATTCCTGAACCTTTTCTGCAAAATATTTTCAAGCCAAATTCATTGACAACCAATTTTCAAATTTGCCTCAAATTCGCTGGAATCTTTAAGTTTTTTCACTTTATTTTTATTTAAAAAATATCAAATGAAAAAATCTATTTCAAATTCACATCTAAATTGTCTGATATTTAAGCAATTCAAAATAACCCACTTACGGAAAAAAATTATCCATATATTTATATTGAGAAAAAATTTATAACATTTAATTGAAACTTTTGGGACGTGTACCTTAATTGGTTTATATTATAACAAACGAATGAATTTAATTTTGAGTCGACAAATATGGGACGCGAAGATTTAAAAATAAATAAATGATGAGTCCGCTAAACAAAAATTGATCGGCTTCGATCTCGAGTCTAGATATTTTTTCTTTTTTTTTTCCTTCCAGCGGTGTTCGCTCGCTGTGTTCCTTTTTCACATGCTGCGCAGAATGACCGATGAGTCTTTTATTTCAGATCCAGGCACAACAGTAAAGTCATTTTTGAAAGACAATTACGGAGCTCACGTCCAGTCTCGATCGCATTCCCGACATACTAAAATACGAAGAAACTTGGCAAACTCTTGGCGTTGTTCTCGAGAAGATATTTCTTCTTCTTCTTCTCCCTCTCTCCTTTATTCCTTTTTCGCTGCTACGAAACTATCGTGGCAAAACTCTAAATAGGCCAGACTCTTCGTTTGTTATGGACGATAGATCGTCGTGCCGAATACCTATATAGAAACACCGCGATATACATACTTCAAGCCGATATGGGGCTTTCCATCGATGTAAAATATCGCTGACCCCGCCGTCAGCAAGTACATCAATTTCTGCACGTTTTTTAAAACAATAAATTGGAATAAACGATAATCATTTTTCATGTCAAATTTATACTACACGTTTTGTCGTATATATCTAACATGATAACAAATTGAACTTATTTAATTTATTCAAAAAAATCGTAACAATTTTGATTCAATAAAATTCGAATTTGTATATTTTTTATAAAAAAATTTGATAAATTTTCTCAGAAAATATACTCGTGTTTTCTCTGAGTATGGATGAAAATTTATTCATGAATTATATTTAATGTATTTTCATACATTTTTACATTATTCTGTTTAAAATCATTTACAATTTATAAAATAAAATACAATTCGTGAATTTGAAGGATTTCACGATTTCTTGGTAACATATGAGGGAGAGAAAAAAAAAAAGAATATCGGCGAATACGGGGGTTCACGGGGTGGTGTAGAGATATTATATTAACGATGAGAAAATGGCGGTGGACTTGAAGAATGTAAAATAAGTTTAATGAATTTGAGGTGAATGGTCCTGTATATGGTGTGGACTGGTACAGAGATATATAGCGTGTACGTGTATGTACGGCGGCATCAGGGCAAATTCCCACAATAGCGAGGGCCCTCGGTGTATATACGGTTGCGGCGGCTTTCGCGTGGCGTGTATCGCCGTATACAAGCGGTAACGGAAAGCCTTAATACGTCCTCTCGGACACTCCGCTGATGCTCAGAATCCCGCGGCCTCTTATGGAGCAACCTTACCGGCGGACGAACACCGACATAAATTTCTACACGGGCACGGAAATTTCCACACTCGTGTGTGCGTCGAGGAGTCTTCGCTGGCAGTTTGCCTAACAGGATTTGCTTCGTGGGTGTTAAACGAGCCAGAGGGCGACCACGTATACACAAATCACTCCATCAATCTCTCGGACTCGTGATTAACAGACCCCGAACCTCCCTCCCTCCCTTCCTCCGCCAGAAGTCAACGTTTATCGAATGAAAAATTCATTATTCTCTCCCGGTTTTCAAGAAAAACCGGGAATGGGAATTCAGTAAACGTACCAATAGTTAGACAGTTAAGGATTTTCATATTTTATATCTTTATTTTAAGGTAGTTCTACCGTGGTTCTAATATGGTAAAAATAGTTTTCTATAAAATTTCTTAAAACTTTGTACATATGTTCTTTAACATGGTGCTCAAGTGTGTATCAAATTTTAAAAGGTTTCTCTACCTAGTAGACGAGATATTTATTGT
>JAPYYW010006402.1:0-10281 GCA_030522545.1 Cremastinae sp. A BG-2022a
GCGCACAAAAGATGCGCAGAACGGAGTTTCGTTGCCGAAGGATAGTCTATCTGTCTCACTTTCTCCAACCAGCTTCCACTTATGGGAACTGGCCATATAAGAGTATTATATATATGTAAAATTTCCGAAAATTCACAATTTTTGAAATTTTTCAAAAAGATGGTTCTGGAACGTTCAAGATGGCTGTAATGAAACTGGTAGGGCCTACCCCTACGGTATGCTTGTACGATTTTTTAATTATCAATTGAAGAAAAGAATGCTGCAAGAATCGTGCATTTAACTCTCAAGAACAACCCGCTGGACGACTCTCAATATGCCAACAGGGAGGGAGATCTGTGAATACAGCCTTACACCACCTTGTAGGCAAGATTAAAAGCCAGCTGGCAAAGAAAGCTGAGGGTTTTCTTGGACATAGCAGGGGCCTTCGATATCATTTCTGTGATTCAATAATAAAATCAATGACCAGGCACAGAGTGCCAAATGCATTCACTGAATGAATACTTAACATGTTAGCGGGCAGATCATTGACCGTCATACACAGAGGCTTAACCGTCAGCGAGACACCGGCCAGGGGCTACCCCTAAGTGGAGTGCTCTCAGGGCTACACAGAACTAGGGCTTATTGGTAACCTCCCATTCTTCTTAAAACAAGACAAAATCCCACGGAAATTCCAGATCATTAAGTACTTTAGAACAAAAATGGCTACAAAGGAAGACTAGAATAACTCTAACTACATGAACCATCCAAGAGCCGAAATATGGTACACGGATGGTTCAGGAGCAAATGGACGGTTTGGAGCAGAGGTATTCAACTCCAAAACTAATCAAAAAGTGACCATCCCATTGGGTGAGCTTGGCTCGGTCTTTCCAGACAAAGTATCAGCCATCCATGAGAGCATGAGAAAATGTCTGTCGGGGGAAACCAAGGGTAAAAATATTCTGGTATTCTCTGACAGTATAGCTGCAATTGAGTCACTCTATCGTCACTACGCCGATTCGTTCGTGGGTTGGGACTGCATGCAGGTGATTAACGCCGTGACGATGAACAACAAGGTCAGACTAGTATGAATTCCTAGTCACCAGAGGTTTATGGAAAATGAGGAGACCGACAGACTAGCTAAAAAAGGGTTAGAAGAAATGTTGGATCATCCAGTAGTTGGAGTTCCCTTTGCTACTGGGAAGTCCCTCATAACAAGTTCCCAAGAACAAACGCACTTACACCAATGGAAAACAGGGGTACGGTGCAGACCGTCCAAGCAAAACCTCTGCCGAGCAGAGCGAGAAAACTTCTCTCTATGAGCAGAAAGAAACCAAGACAGGACATAGGACTATTAACTGGACACATTGCTCTTAGGTCTCATCTTTTCAGCCTTGACTTGTCTGAGTAAAAACTATGTCGACTTTGCGAGGAAGAAGAAGAAAGCAGCATGCATATATTGTGTCGCTGCCCTGTTCTAGCATTAGCTAGATTCAAAATCTGGGAAAGCATGTTTTTAGCATCCTAGAAATTGAATGAAAGCAGGATCAGCAGCATGTTCAATTTGGCCGAAAAGGCTAAGATGGAAGTCTGGCTGACAAATCCTTAAACTCAAGCGGGACTGCTCAATGGAACCGCAGGGATTTAGGCGCTTAAATTGGGATCTTAGTAATCCCACCCGCTTCTTTCACTACTACTACTACTATCTCGAAAACTAAAAAACTTTTACTAACGTCATATTCATTTTATCTGACAGATCTAAGGCTAACCTATCTTCCATGTGACTATGACATCGTATTTTTGGGATACCCTATGTATTTTAAATTTCTTTACATTCATCACTGATCTTTCTATTCAAATGTACTTCCATGTATGAAAATAAACTTCCATGTTCCATGTATATATTAGAGGCGCAAGTTTTTATACAATATAGTTTCACAGTATCGTGAAAATAATATGTGTGCTAAGGGCATTGTTATTTCACATGAGGTTGGTTAATATTTATGTAATAATCAAATTTTATTAAGGTAGTACATCCGCAAACGAGTTGAATTAAGAAATGGTTGAAATTTGACATATATGTTATTTAACACATTATCCAAACATCTGTGCAATTTGAATAAGTTTGACCGGCCCAAACCTGAGATATTTATTGTCAAAAATGACTATTTTCTGCAGTCTCCCATAAGAGCACGTGTTAAATATTGTAATCTTCAATCTTAAATATCTTGAAATCTAGACGGTGAACCTTCTTGAAATTTAACACAGCTTTTTATTGTACTTCAAAAAAGCCTTCTTTAGTTTAAAAAAAACCTAATATTATGATTTTTTAATTTTCATACGTATGTAACAAGTACAGGTAACCTTGGATGACCTTGAATTTTGAGTATGTTGTTCTTGAAACAATTTACAACAACTTATCTTAATAAACTTAAGCTCAAAAATCACATGGTACGGAGATAAATTGAGATAACAACTTTCGATTTTACTGTCCCAGAGGAACTACCTTAATAAGGCAGTTTTTCTCGGCACAGTGAAATTCATGAAATCTTCACAAAAAGGCCAAAAGATGATAAGCATCCTAGCTAACACAGCAAGGATAATTATCGTAACTGATACATAACAGTTACAAAACTTGTCAAATTTTGGTAACTGGTATATAATTATTACGAAAATGTTCTTTCTGTGTTTGCTGGGGTGACGTGAATCATGAAGTATAACATTTTATGCTCTCATTTACTCTTTGATGTACACTACCGCTCAAAAGTTTGGATACACCAGTAGATATTTCCTGCCGCACTTAAAGTTGGATAACTCTGCCAAAAAAAAGATATTCGAATTTCCGAAGCGGCGTTTTAAAAAGAATAGATCAGGCTTCAGCTTGCTTTATTTAAATGTTTTTTTTTGATTTTTTTTCGACCCGGTACGGACTTTCGTTTGGGACTGTTTTTAGGCCTTTTTCAGACCCTCACGAATCAGGCGCACAATTTCAGGAAATAAAAAAAAAATTTTTACTATGAAAAACTTGGAAGGGGATGTAGAAGCTCCATCTCCCTCTTTTAAAAAAAATGTACGATTTTTTTTCGGAAAGTTATTTCATTTTTGGCTAAAAACGATAAATTTTGAAAAATTCAAAATAACCCAAGAACGATAGGGTTTAAGATAGTTTTTCCGGGACAGTACATTCAAAAGTTTTTATCTCAATTTATCTCCGTACTGTGTGATTTTTGAGCTTAAGCTTATTAAGAATAGTTGTTGCAAATTGTTTCAAGAACATACTCAACATTCAAGGTCATTTAAGGTTACCTGTACTTGTTACGTACGTGTGATATCCTGGGATCGTCAGCAACGTTTCGGGTTGTCCCGTTTTGAGCGAGTGAGCTGCTCGCTGAGGATCGGGACGAGTCGCGAGGCGGAATAGGAGTCCATGTATTTCACTATTTTTATTTAATATTTTGAACACTGAACTGGGTTTGGTTTTACAATTTTGGTTTTACAATATTTTATTTCGCGTTTTTATTTTAAAGGTTTTCGGGGCGTACCGACCCTAAGGGTCGGGCCCCTAAAATAGCAGCGAGCCGTCCTGGCTTTTTGAGTTTCGTTGGACGACTGAATAAAATAATTCTAAGTCGCGCGCGGAGAGTTCGTCTCCGAGTCTCAAAGGCTGACGCAGCAAGCCTTATCGGCGTGGGACTCGGTTCCGCGCGACTCTCGTATGCCGAGTTCGCACTTCGGCGAACCGGCTCGCTCGCATATAACAATTCTACAATTTTAAAACTGAATTTATGAACTATGCCAGGACGTAACATACGTATGAAATTTTAAAAAATCATAATATTAGGATTTTTTTTAAAACTAAAGGAAGCTTCTTTGAAGTTCAATAAAAAGCTATGTTAAATTTCAAGAAGGTCCATCGTCTAGATTTCAAGATATTTATGTACGAAGATTGCAATATTTAACACGTATTCTTATGAGAGACTGCAGAAAATAGTCATTTTTGACAATAAATATCTCAGGTTCGGGGCGGTCAAACTTATTCAAATTGCACAGATGTTTGGATAATGTGTTAAATAATATATATGTCAAATTTCAACCATTTCTTAATTCAACTCGTTTGCGGACGTACTACCTTAAGAGAAAATGTTAGGGATACAAGAAGTTGTGCATTTTCATATTGAATCGCGTGAAATTTTTTTCAGAATTTTTCTTTAAAATTTTTTTTTTGGGGTATTTTTTTCGAAACTTACGAGTGAAAATTTTTTTTCAGGTTGATAAAATGTTTTAAGATGATGTGAGACACTTAATTTTGAGTAAATTTTGGAACAAATCCCACGCTCGTTATTTTGAATTGTCAAAAGTTATCGTTTTCAGTCAAAAATGAAATAACTTTCCAAAAGAAAATCGCAATTTTTTTTTTAAAAGAGAAAAATAGAGCTTCTACATTTCGTTTTAAGTTTTTCATAGTAAAAATTTTTTTTTTAATTCCCTGAAATTGTGCGCCTGATTCGCGATGGTCGGAAATAGCCCTAAAAACGGTCACAAAGCAAAGTCCGTATCGGGTCGAAAAAAAATCAAAAAAAATATTTGAATAGAGCAGACTGAAGCCTGATCTATCCTTTTTAAAACGCCGCTTTGGAAATTCGAATATCATTTTTTTGGCAGAGTTATCCAACTTTAAGTGCGGCAAGAAATCTCGACAGGTGTATCCAAACTTTTGAGCGGTAGTGTATATTCAATATTTCAACAGATTTTTGAAAAATGTAGGCAGTCAAAATTGAATTTTTTATTCTCAAGAATAATGCTTAAGCCATTGGGAAAAATGTGATAACCACAGCAAAGTAATCTCAAAAAATTAAGAATGTTTAAGTCTGATTATAAGGAAAATATAAAAATATATAAATTTCAGAATAATGATTCTTTTTGAATTATAAATTTGGCTTGGCTGTTAAAGGTTAACGATGCTTTAAATGTGTATTAAAGCAAAAAAAGTTTTCATAAACGTTGACAATAGAATTATGTTAATAAATAATAATGATATTGCAGGTCTCATGCGAGTCTGGCCCATCGAACTCGGACTCCGAAGACACTCCACTGGTTCTTCAGACCTCGATTAGTTCTGAAAGAACTGACAGATCCTACCGGTATTACGTAATTCATGATAAAATTGAGATGGGTGAAATGGCTTCGATATTTTTCAACAAAACTGGGGTGACCCTTTTCTACATTTGTCTTATTGTATATTTGTATGGTGATTTGAGTATTTACGGAGCTGCGGTTGCAAAATCGCTTACCGATATTGTTTGCACTTATCAAGCTGCGAATTTTACGTGCAACGATACTATACCTGATACAGAGCCGTGCTGGCAAGGCTCGGAGTTCAATCGCCTTGACGCATACAGAATGTTTCTCGTAAATAAATTCTTTTTTCTTTGTTTCTTTGTTCAAAGTCTGCCACATATTACTAAAAATAATTATTATTTTTTACATTATATTTTATTTAGACGGTGTTCGTGTTAACTTTGGGCCCGTTCGTCTTCTTCGATATTCACAAGACAAAGTATCTTCAGCTGTTGACCTCAATGATGCGCTGGCTTGCATTTGCTATAATGATCATTTACGCGTCAAGGATTATCATTGTCAAAGGAGCTCAGGGTTCTCCTCCTGCTGCGAATATCTTAGGTAATACATGAAATACGCTCACATAAATTATATGAATTGAACAAAAATAAAATATATATACTATATAAAGAAATAATAGAAAAGTGAAAGTAATAAAGTATGTCAACACTTGATGAATTTTTTATGATTTTTTTTAGGAATCCCCGCTCTTTTTGGTGCTTGCGTATACTCTTTCATGTGTCACCATTCTCTGCCAGCACTGGTAGCTCCAATTGCAGATAAAGCGGCTTTAAATCGGGCGCTATCCTTGGACTATGTCTTGATTGCAGTTTTCTATTTGCTGCTCGCTTTGACCGGAGCATTCGCTTTCCAACACCTTGACGATCTGTACACTCTTGATTTTGGTCCACGCGGCTCTGGCGACTGTTCCAAGAGCACTAATTTCTTCATGATCATTATCGAGTACTTTTTAGCTTTATTTCCAGTGTTTACACTCTCAACAAGCTTTCCCATTATCGCTATAACTCTCCGGAACAATCTGCAGTCTCTGTTTTTTGATAAAGACCGAGTTTACAGTTTCTGCCAAAGGAAATTATTATTTCCATTTGTCGCAGTGATTCCACCATATGCGATTGCGATGATAACGAAAGATTTGTCATTTCTCGTCGGGCTAACTGGCTCCTATGCTGGAGCAGCAATTCAGTATCTTATTCCAACTTTCCTCGTATACCATGCTAGGAGAAAGACTAATCGCGTAATCGGACTTGGTGTGACCAACAAATTTGCCAGTCCTTTTTCCGGTAACTGTTGCCTCGTTTTCGTTATTGTCTGGGCCATAACTTGTATGCTTTTAGTCTCCGTAAATTTCATCGAGATTCATTTTCTCCAAATAAGTTTCAGCCAAGTAATGCTGCTACAAAAAGCGGATTAATAATGTTTACTTTTCATGTACCCCTCATTATGTTACATATGTACATGAGTCATTTCACCGAATAAAATATTTTTGACGGGAAGGCCCCCGCCGATTTTCTTCAAGCTTCAAAAATGTATTCTCTGTATCATAAAAAAAAGATCCTGAAAGTTTGAGCCTTAGTAAGCAGCTATTTTGAAGTAATACTCTGGTGGAAGTAATTTATCAAAATTAACCAAAATATCGTAAAATATGTCAAAAATAAAAAAATTATTTAAAACTTTGGCATTTTTTGATTAAAAAAATTAAGCATAAAATGTGAAAGATTTGTATAAAATTGTAATCGAAGAAAATGATAACCTTTAACAAAATATACGGTAATTCTCTAACCCCCCCCCCCCCTCTGAGTTGGAGGGGGGAGTAAGGGGAAAGGACCTCGTAATGTCGTGCTCCCCTCTCCTTTTTCAAAGATGGCCACCGCGGATTGGATCTCTCGCCGGGTCTCGAAAATGTGGCCCGCAAAGTACTGCCATCCATCGCAGTTCAGGAGCACCAGTGTCCTCGCCGGAATTTTCGGGATGCGCCGCTGATTTTTGAATGTTTGCACGCAGAATCCGAGTAATCGGCGGAAAGAGTATTCAAATACTGGGCTGCTCTGTCTCACGGTGTTCATGGTAATAGTTTCCTCGTGGGGCCTCGTTCGAGGGCGAGTCTGTCGATGGCTCAATACGGCTACGTCGGAACGGCATGGCAAGTCAGGTGGAGGCGCGATGCATCACACGACTCGACTCGTGGTGTATTGTATAGCGCGGGTGAGCGCAGCATGCCGAGTGTCGGAGTGGAGCGAGCCGTCCTTCTTCTCTCGTGACCATAGCTCGTCGGGTCCTCAGGTAGTGGCGATGGTCGAGCGATGTCCCTCGCTGGGCCTCGCGTGTGAGTATCCCTTCACAATAGGTGGAAGGAATAACTCGAGAATATCGCGGAGAGGAGGGAAATAACACAGAGGGCAGTTGTCTAGAGAGGTTATCAAAAATTCAAATTAGTATAATTAATAATAAAGAAAAGAGTCGTCGTGGCGGACCGTCGAGTGACTGACCTGCCCTTGTAACGTGCACAACGTTACAATGTATATTGTACAATGTATATTGTAAAGTTTTTAAATATGGTACGGTCAATGAAATTTAGCGTGTCCTCGTGTTGGTTGCCAGTTGTAGCCTTATTCAGAAAAATTTAATAATTTTTCTTTAAAATTTTGTATTCTATTGAATTTATTTCAAGGACATTCGGGCCCCGTATGGGGATCACCAATAATAGACGCTAGTAAAATAATATTTAATTTTTAAAATTGACCGACTTGAACGTCAAACGTAGATCCGTGCTCTGTAAAAGAAATAATTGGTAAATTTTTAATTATTTAATGAATTTTGAAGAAAGGATCTTATTTAGGAGCCAGCGAAGCCATCACGAAATGATTCGAACACAGGGAATTATATTTTTTAACCAAACCGAGTATTTATTCAATGAAAAATAACATTATTACCAACGCGACCTGCTTGCGACGTTTCTCCTACCTATTTCTCGGATTTTATCGAATTAACAATTAATTTTCAATTTGAGCTCAAGGCTCCGATTCTATATAATAAAATAATTATTATGCGTGAGGGAATTTATCTGATCACATTTTTTTAAACAAAATTTAATCATGTGAGCCTTAGTTGCTCTGATTCGATATAATGAAAATAAATTAAATAACGAGCGAATTCTCGTCTCGCTGCATTGCGTTATTTTACACAATTTTTTTTTTGATTGAGCATATTAGCTCGTACTCAAGAAAAGAAATATACAAGTGAAAATTTTATGCTATTGTAACTCTTTTCGGATTTATTAAAATTTGTATTTTTATCTTCTATGCTTCTAACTGCGCTAATTCAAAATTTAACAATTTAAATAATAAGTTCATTCATCCCCCTTTTTAAAGAAAACAAATTTGACATAAATTTTAATATTTTTGTCGCATATGGGCGAGCTTAATAGAGAGAGAACGTCGTTTATCGAATCGGTGTGAATATATTCGATTCGACGTACGTTCTCGGATAAGGAAGGAAGTGAAGGTAAAAGGTAAAGCCTCCCTCTAGGGGTAGTGTGTTAGCAGAAAGGATGATTTTTATTTCTTTTTATTATAGTTTGATTTTGTTTGGTAGTCGTTGTGTGTATATTGGTTTTATAAAATTTTGGCAGAAAATCTTCAGTTAGTTAATTATGAAATCATTAAATTTGTAATTATTTCTAAAAATTTTCTTAATCAATTAAAAAATTAAATTCAGCATAAAAAAATGGAATGAGTTTAAATTTTACTAAAATAATCATCCATCAGCTTTTATTTTATTTCAAAAAACAAACAAAATGTCTTTCATTTAATGAGCGATTTTTTAAAATCTTCATTTAATATTAGAGATGAGCTGAAAATCCATCCGTAAGTGTGACGAACGTTCTCCGAAAGTCACCATCTTGAATAAATCCCCAATTTCTTTACAGGAAATATTCAATCGAACGTCCACCGCCAGAGCTGCGAACGTCCTCCGAACTCAACCAAGCTAATAGATACTCATTTTACACAAAAGAATTATTTTGGACTCATTGAAATAAATTTCATCAAATAATCAATCATTACGGCGATGAACGTCCTCCGAACGTCACCGACCTGATTAACATCTGACCAAATAAAGACAAAAAATTATAATTACAAAAGCATTTAATGGCTGATGCAACTTGTATGTTGAATGGCCTATGTTGAAGTTGGATGGCGATGCTGAGGGCAGATAGCCATGTTAAGGCTGATGGCAAGATGGCGATGTTCTGGCTGTGATCGAGAAGAGGTTCCCCGTCTGAATAATTGCCGTGAGGCAAGCTAAAAAATCCTCGCTGCTTTCGCTCTTTTATATACTGTAACGCGCCCTGCGTACTCCCCGGGCACGCGGGAGACGTATCCGGGCACAGGGTGGTACAAAGGCCACCCGGCGTGATTCTTCCCTTTCCCGACCACTTTCCGGGGATCCCGATCCCCGTCTCCTCACCTTTACCGGGCGCCAGTCCCTTTTTCCCGAGAAGGGACAAACTCTACCCTTTTAAATTCGACTCTACCGGTTGGGCTCTCCAGACCCCGCTTCCCGACTCGACTCTACCTCGGGGGGAGGATTCCGTGGGCAGCCTCACAATAGACAACACTGCACCAAAAAATAAAGAAGACCCGCACGCTCATTTTCCGCGCTTTCTTAGCTGTGTTACAAGTTTACGCGAGTGCTCGCGGGCACTTACAGCTTCGGCTTAATCCTACGAAATTCTTAAAGTACAAAAACAACTCGGGGCTTCAATGTCCCACGAAACAATAAAATATAACTCCTGAGAGTTTCAGGCTTCCCCGCTCACCTTGTCTCCTTTTCTTTCCTCTCTTTTTCTTTTATAAAAACTTTTAATTAATTTTTCTTTTCGCTACGAGCCACGACCAACCTCGGACTGCCCTAATTTTCCCGGTTCGCTCGCGTGCTCGCCGTCCGGCCTCTCGGAGGGGGTACTCCTGTCCCCCTTAACTCGCCGTCCGCCCACTGGAGCCCTCGCGCTCGGCTTTCCCGAATTTGCCGGCGACATTTCAAGAACTGAGCGTTCGAGCTCGTTCTTCCTTTGTTTTGACGTGAAACGTAGTGAACGTCGTTCAATGAGGGTACTGCAGCAAAAACCATTCAGTATGCAACGGAAGTAATTTCCATGCTTGCCGCTAT
>JAPYYW010006404.1:0-12400 GCA_030522545.1 Cremastinae sp. A BG-2022a
TATCTTTTCGTGTCTTCGACGATATTCACTTTATGATGGGAAATTCCAGATAATTTTTGCAAAACGAAATTGATGATTATAACTTCAAGGTCATTATTTTCAAAGCAGTGAACGTTAAATTTCTTTCTAAATGAGTACAGATTAGCCAAAAGTCAATGCGCTCCGGATAATGCACTCTATACCAGTTACTCGATTAGAGGCCTCATGTCTTTTTTAATATAGATATATATATTTCTATAAACACTTTTTTCAGTCACTAAGAGCTTTTCAGTCATTAAGAGCGAATGAGCAAAGAATTGGACAAAAAGTTAACGAGCTTACTTATTTAACAAATATGACATAAATATATTTCTAAAGTAAGTCATCGAGTATCTTGAAAAATGTCACTTATTATGGGATTTTTTCAAAAAAGTTTGTATATCTCTTTGCGCAGCCGCAATATTTTTAAAACGGCCGGGATGAGTTTATTCTCCCCTCGTTTTCCCGTTTCTCGGTGTTCTCCTGGCGCCAGGAGTGAATGAGCGAAGAGGCGTAAAAAAATCTGGCTGGGAGAAGGAATAAGGGATCACCGGGAGAGCCGTGCTCGCGGACGAGTCGAGGCATTTCTCTCTTCGTAAATGCTCCCTATGCGCCTTTTCTTCCCCGGAATATAATGTACATATACGTGTGTAGATGTATAGATACAGATACGCAGTGAATTTGCGCTCGCGCGTTTTATCTCAGGAATCTACAATTTTATTCATATCTTTTCGCGCACGCGACGAGACAAAGCGAGCGAGTGAAAAAAGGCGAGAGAGAGAGAGAGAGAGGGCGAGAGAGTGAAGAGAGAAGGAAAAAACGGCGAGAGAAAAGGACGAGAGGGAGAGTGAGAGAGAAATATAATGTTGAATAATTTCACCATAAATATGGAGTTTTGTGGGCGTAAAATAACGATAATGCAAGTAAATAATGGACGTAGAGTTTTATTACCTTAGGCGGGTGAATGGCGCGAGATAGAATCTACCCGAGTGCGGATGCGCGTCGCGCGAGCCTTCGCTTTCAGAATATGTTCCTTATTTTCAGCCCCGCCGTCCCTCTCTCTTATTTCTCTCTCTCTCTCTCCTCTTTTCGTCGTCCCTTTTGTACATCGAACTTTTTTTTACTCTCTCCCATCCTCTTTATTTCCTTATCCCTCGCTCCTCCGTCGTTTCTTCATTTTTCAAAAAACACATATCCTCTTCCTTCTCGTCCTCACACCATATACTATACTTCCCACTCTAATTTTCCACGGATCTCGCCTCTCTTCGCATTCATCCCTTTTTTATACCGCATTTTACTTTCCTGCTTTTATATACCCGACTTTTTTAACCCTCACCCGCGTGCGCGATCGCGCACCGAGTCTCAAGCGCGACACCATCAAAGAATTTCGTTCACATTTTTTACCGTTTTAAATCAAATCGACATTCACGTTCCGATTCGAATAAAAGTAACCATATTTTATCGAATTTATTTTCCGATCAAGTTCCAGAGTTCTTAGGAATGTGTACGATTGTATCGAAATTCAGTTCAGCCAAGAAAATTTCATTTTATCTCATTGATATATCGTGAAATGAAAATGTTGACAATTTTTTTGCTTTTTATTCGAGTATAATTTTTTTCTTCTGTATAGTTTATATTATGCATTGGGTTTTATGGAGAAAAGCCGGTGCGTTCAAAGTAAAAGTCAAAGAGCATCTATGGAAATTTTCATACTAGCCGGTATAATAAAAATTGTAATTAAAAAATGCTGACACGTGTTTTTGAATGGTTGCATGAGGTCATCTCGGACGATCTGACGTGCCACGTGCAGGAAGTGTGTTAGCTATAGGGGTGAAAATAAATACCTATAGAAATACGGTGTCTTATTTTTGACGAGCTTTTTAGAAAGCTTTCGTCCACTCGGTAAAGGAATAAAAGTGAGTTGGAGAGAGAAAAAAAAACGGAAAAGCGCGATGGCGTCTCGCTTCCATCGCTGGAACGGGGGAAGGTAGCGCGAGCTGAAGAACCACCCTTAACGCTGCGTCACGAGGGTGTGGCCTTTCTCAGATTGATTCGGAAAGCTCGCCCATGCGCGAAAAGCGATCCGCAGAGCGCAAGTCCTACCTCATATCCTGCCATTTTGTTTCCGAGCTTGCCCGTCCGAGTAAATTTCCCCGACGTCGGACACGAGCACACACGAGACCGACGTCCCATTTTTCTTCTCTATTCCCCCGAGTACGAGAGTCCGATCGCTGGATAAACACGAAGGGGGCCCCGAGTACGGCGTCATTCAAATTCCACTCAATTTAATTTCCAAGATTCCACATCGCCAGATTAATGTAATTAAAAGACAAAGGGATGAGCTTTTTCGCGAACGTAAATATAAATGCCTGCGAAACGATATACCGTATATCAAGTAAATCGATGCAAAGCCTTCAATATACAAGTGATTAATGATATCCATATTGAGGGTGTTGAATCCGTAGAGCAAAAAATCAAAAGTTCGACAACGTTTTTCTCCATACAAAGTCATGTGAGAGTAAACATTAATTAAGAAAAGTTGCTGCAATTCGACTGAAGAAAAATATATTTGAAATTCAAGGTGATTCAATGACAGGTCTACTCTTTATGCGATTGTACAAAAAAATGAATGAAAAAAATGAAAAAAATCTTTTTTAAAAATTAGATGAAGCTTCTTTAACGACATACAAAGATCAGTGCAAAATTTCACTTAAGGTAGTTCTATAGTTTTACCGATTATTTAGGAATTTGTTAAAAATTGGTACAGCCATTCTTTGATAAGTCACGCATATGTGTACCAAATTATAAGAGGTTTCACCACGTAGAAATTGAGATATTTAGTGTTAAAAATCTCAATTCTCAGTGCTCTCCCATAAGAGCCAGTGTTAAATATTGCCATTTTCAATCCTAAATATTTTGAAATCTGTAGCTGGTGAATCTTCTTAAAATTTTGCACAGCTCTTTATTCTACTTCAAAGAAGCTTCCGCTAGTTTAAAAAAAAATCCTAAGATTATGATTTTTTTAATTTTCATACGTACGTAGCAAATACAAGTCACCTTGAATGACCTTGAACTTTGAGTATGTTGTTCTTAAAACAATTTGCAACAACTTTTCTTAATAAACTTAAGCTCTAAAACCACATGGTATATGGAGATAAATTGAAATAAAAACTTATGATTTGACTGTACCTAAATAGAACTAACTTTGATGAAAATATTCGTAATTGAAAATTCAATTTAACATTGAGTTGACGTGAGAACCGAATTCCGTACCTTTATTTTAAGTTTCACAATTCACAAAGTTTCACAATTTTCAAAAGTTATATCGTGATTTCAGCGATTTTCAGAAAAAAGAAAGTTTTTTCTATACCATCTGACTAATCTTTATGATAAAATACTTATTTATATATAGCAGAAAATCAATCATATATGTATTATAGGACTGGATTGACAAGATGTCGAAACTTAATATTATATATTTCTGTAAACTAGAAATCTATAGAAAAGAATTTCATCTGATAATTTTACCTTGAATTAACATACGCAGTAGATAAAGAATTTTTTGAACGGACAGTCGTGATATAGCTCGAAAACCTTACAAGACTTTAGACTAAAATATATTAAACTCCTTCAAGGCATATGCCTAATTTGTATGGACTTTCTTTTGGTGAAGGAAGAAAGTGAGAAGACGTGATTTTAATTTCGATGTCGTCCTCTCGAACGATTATCTCATTCCAGGTCGGGGAGAGAGAGCGAAAGGGGGCGCGGATCTGTGACGTATATACGAGACGCGAAAACGCGTTATTAACACCGGTGATCCTTGGCTCTATGATTATACGCATTAATAGCCGGATGGACGAACTTTGCTCTCGGGATCGCTCGCATTATACGTTATATTGTCTCTGGCTCGGAGCGGAGAGACGCCGGGAAAAGGGCTGCGAGAGGAAGAAAGAGAGAGAGAGAGGAAGAGCTGGGCGCTCGCGGGAACGAGAGAATCGAAATGTGTGCTCAGACGGCCCGCACGCATTTCGAATCGCTTCGCTCATAATATACATTATATATCCGCACATATGTACATAACGCGTTTCGAGAGCAATGCGCATCGAGTTCGAAGAAAGCGCTAATGCTTATTCTCAATCCACTCGTCCTGCTCCGGCTCGAACGCGCCGTGGCCTATCATTATCTCAAATTGTCCCCGAGTGTTGCGCGCGGTGAGAAACGTCATATTGTCGCGCTTTTCAGTCCCGATCCCCTTTTCCCCGTGAATGCCAAATGGGCTCTGAGCAAAGAGCAATAAGAGAGAGAGAGAGATTATCGTTCCGCGAAGCGTCGCGAGTCCTGCATTCTCAATCGTCCCTCCTTTTTTTTTACTTCACCTTCTGTATTAATCGGATCCGTCCTGCTCCGAATTGTTGCATCCTTTATTCGCCCCGAGGGAAAAAAAGCCACGCGCTTTTCATTCAAATCAATTTTATTCAATTTTATTCAAAGTGACCGCAGAAGAAAACTCCTGGCTTGTAATCGAGCGATCTCTCAATTATTTTCTACGTATGGATTCCTCGGTCTACAGTTTTCTACATGACTATCATTTTTATTAAATCCGGAACGACATATTTTTAAAAAAAACTATATATTATTCGTTGTATAATAGTCGAATTTAATTTAGAACAAACAAAACAATATTGTTTTTATTAAATCCGGAACGATATATTAAAAAAAAACTATATATTATTCGTAGTATAATAGTCGAATTTATTTCAGAAAAATCAAAACAATATAACGAAAACAATATAGAGAAATTCATGTTTTCAATAAATTTCTCGAAGTGCTAATTTTATTAAACAACGTAAAATAATTTTGATAAATTTACAGAGCAACAAAGTTGAAAGGTATAGAATAAAATGCAAATAACATGCGAACGTGTAAATGAGATAACTTCATAATTTAAATGCACCCCGATTCCTCGACGTAAATTTTTCTCCACGACAAAAAGAGGAATTTTGATAAAATACGGAGCAATAAATTAGAAGGATCAAAAGTCAGCTTCCTTATTTCTCAAGCGCAGCTCGAAGCTGCCAGATTGTTTGTCCCTATGCGATGGACGCCTACGAGGGCATTAAAATTTCAACGAGAAAGAATGAAAGAAAGGAAGAAGGTATACGAGAGAGCAAGAGAGAGAGAGGAGGAAAAAAATTCGGACTGATGTACGTACGGTGAGTCTCGTATATCTGACGCAAGCATAAAATCTGTACACACAGGCATAAATATATGAGCACATCGGCGGCGTATCCAAACACACATAAATACAAACATAACGGTATGAATAATATTGTTTCTCCGGGATGTCGAAGAGAATATCATTCATCAATATATAATATATATAAATTATAATAATAACAACAGCAACAAGAAGAAGAATATATCTCCAAGTGGTGGCGTGTACAAAACGTTTCCTCGCTCGTTGAAGGGGCGTTGCGTGTGTTTCTTTCGGCGGCGCGCGGGGAGATCAACTTTTCGAGGGGATAAAAAAGGATCTTGAAAATATCGCGCGAGGTGTTCGAATCGTGCATACGCCAGATTTGAATGAAGAAAAAGAAGAAAAAAAAAGGGAGAAAAAAAAGAGAAAAATGGAGTCGGGAAGGAGAATTTTCGTAGCGCGCGTATGAACACGCGGGGGGCGTTGCGCGTGTACAAATCATGCGAAGAATGACTGTGCGTATTGCCCGACTATAAGGCAATCTCGATCTATCTCTCTCCATGATTTTGTACATACACGAGCTCCCTGCTCCTTTTCTCTCCATCTCATTTTCTCTCCTCGACGTTTTGTTCTCCCTCGCCGATCTTTTTCTCGAGCGCGGAACGAAATATCCTCGATACCGAGTCGCCAGGATGAAGAAATAAAGAATCGAGATGGAGAGAAAGAGAAACTCATATGCGGTCGAGGAGAAAAAGCGAGACCGCTGCGTATCAAACGCCGTTTCTCGCTCTTCTCTCGCTTATATTCGCTCCAACACACGAAGATGAGTCGCGCTCTTACCGCGGACCAGACAGATCAACATACGCCGAGTCACTATACTTCATTTTTATCCCTCGCTCACCTTTACCCTCCTCCCTTGTACACGTGTGCACAGTTAGAAGATTCCTTCCTTCCTCCTCCGCACTTATTCTGTCTGTCCCCTTTTTTATCCTCTCCTATCCTTCTCCCACAACTTTTATTGACGTACACGCGCCTCTTCGCGCGACCAATTGAAAATCATTCTAGTCACGATTTTTGTACATTGAACTGTTTCAATTTATTATGCATTCGGATTATTTAACGTGTTTTTTGAGACAGAAGCTTAAACATGTATGCCTAGTCAAATCCTTAATACATATTTATTCGTTTTTTCAAGGTATTGTTCTTTAATATGCAAACAATAATGGTAATAATTATTTAAAGAATAAAAATTGTGTTTTCGTATTAATAAATTCCTACAGTGTGTAATAAAATTAAGACCTGATTTGAGTACTTGAGATATAGAGATATTTTGTGCAGCCAGCTAATCGCAATTACGCTATTTGAAATGTCATGGACACGAGAAAATTCAATCAAGAATATTTCCGTAAAAACACCGGCAATGATAATTTTTTTTCGTAGAAAGATCGAGGATAATGGATAGCTATAGAAAACACTTTTTTCTTTTTAGCTATCTGCTTACATAGAACACAAAAATTTTTCGCTTTTTCTTGCAACTTTAGCAATTTCTGTTTAACGTAACACAGGGTTTGATGTAATCTTAAATTTTAATTATTTACTTTAAATCCAAGAATTTATATTGAATGAGCCAAAAAATTGACTTTCGGATTAGTTTTATCAATTTTTCTATATGAATTCTTGGATTGCGCCCCGTATAAGTAATATTTTTATTATCTGCAAGAAATTTTGCCATCAAATATTCTGTTTTAAAAAAGACATGAAACTCATCAAACATGTTGAAACGGAAAAAGCGGCCGCGTTGCTGCTCGTCAATAAAATTTCACATGATATTTTATAACTATTATTTATAATAAACTATGAATGAAGTATCAATAGAAACATCATCGAAATTCGAAATTTTTATTTACGTATAGTATTTTGAAATATTACGATACGTTGTATACATTTTTTTGACGTCATGATTTTGATTAGCATTGTCACTGATGAGCCACCTTAATTTCTCTACTTATGACCATATTTCATTTTGAATTTGGCTGCTTTAAAGCATTTGACTATTTTGGTATAAATTTACTTAAAAAAAACTCTTGCATTTTTAAACAGCCAAATTCAAGATAAAATATGGTCTTGAGTATAGAGAAATAAAGAGTATAGCCAAAACGTATTGCCTTTTAGTACTGTAGTAACAATTGGAAAAATTTGCGAATTTTTCAAATACAATAATATAATATAAAACAATAAAAATAGCTGTGAAAACATTGCTTTTGTTGCTTTCAGACATCGGATCTGGACACTCTGCTGTGTCGACAGGACCTTGACCGTTTGCAGAAGCTCGAAGACGATGACCCGGAGAAAGTGTCGCGGGAGCAGGCGCTGCACCAGCAGCACATGGATGATTTTTTCGAGGGCGGTTCGACGTGCCGGCCGCAAGCGAGCTTCGTCTCGTCGCGAAGTCAGCCGGCGGGTAGCGACGACGACGTGTTCCTGAGGCCACCGCTCTGGGAGGACATAACCTCGAGCATCCAGAAGCTCGATCCGGCGAACGCCGACATGCTCGGCTCGCAGTCCCACATTAAATTGGAAGCGGAGGTGGCGAGCTCCCCGGTACTGTCCCCGGTTGAGATAAAGAGCGAGCCTCTGCCACCGGCCCCGACGCTCCACTTGCTCGAAGGCCGAAGCACTTCCGGCAATTCCGGTATCGCTTTCGGCAGGAGCACCAACGAGCACGGAATCCACGCGAGGACGAAATCTTTCAATAATAACAATAACAACAACAATAACGTCAACAATAATAACAACAACAACAACAACAATAGTAACCTCAACAACAACAACTTAAACAATAATAATAGTACAAATAACAGCGAGGCGACGATGAATCATCACGCGAGTCATCAGAACGGTGCTAATGGAAACTCGCCGATTTACGGATCGATGTCCAGACTGATGTACGTCTCGCCTCTGACTCCTCCGATCTCCGACCCGGGCTCGCCTCTCGGTGGACCGCCCAGACGAACCCCTCCGCCTCCCTATCCTCAGCCACAGATAATCGCTACCCAGCACAGGATCCAGCCTGGCACCATCACCAAATTCAATCGACGGAATAATCCCGAGTTGGAGAAACGTCGGGTTCATCACTGCGATTTTATAGGTAAACGCGCGCTTCCTCTTTCAATGCATCAATGCACGGGGATCGAAATTTCGTCTCGAGTTTCAATATTAATCGAAACGTCCTTTTATGCTAATTCACGAATTACCATCATGCTGGGAAGAAGTTATATTTTCGTGACGAAGGAAATTTTATTCTTTGGTGAATTTTAACTCTCCGCGGGTCATATGATTTTTGATGACACCCCGGGTCATTTGGATCCTTTTCGTCTTGCCACTTTTATATCTCACGTATCTGGAGAGGCAAAAATTCTCCTTCTCCCCATCTTTTCTTCCATTGATTCTACTTTAAAGTTTCATAGTTCTTATGGTCGTTACATTTGTTTTATTTGTAAATAAAACGTTTTGATCAACAAGATTTTCGAAAAAAAGTTGTTTTACGAAAAAAATGCCATTTTTTTCTACTTAACATAAAACAAAAAATCTTGCATGACATTATAGCTGTAACTATATTCTTTTAGGAGAAAAATGTCTTGAGTTTCCACATTTCAAAAAGTGTATTTATTCTGACATCTGAAAGTAAAATATTTTTTTATGTATAAAAGTACCGTAAAATAACGTGTTTTTCGTTATAAAATGAAATATTAACTTTTTTAATTATTAAACCGTACAGAATCGTATTATCAAAAGAAAATTTTATTTTAATTTTGCGTATTCCAAGCAAAAATTGACCCGGTGTTCGTCACGCTTCAATGCACTTATATTGACGAAATATTAGCAACAGAAATATTGGTCACATGGGTCCTTTTCGACCAAGCTAAAATTTCTCTGCTCCGCTGTCTACCCAAGAACTGCTGGATCGAGATCCGACTTGGGTACCCAGTATCCCTCACTACTAAATTTTTTTTTGAGTGGAGTGAGAAACCCCGCCCTTCAAGGATCGCGGAGATATTCAAGGGGGAAAAATGGCATAGGTCAAAAAAGACCCATATGACGCGAAGGGTCAATGAACTTAAAAATAAATGTTATTTTTTAGGAAAGTTTGATCCTACAGACGTGTTCAAATAATATCGAGTAAAACATTAAAGAAACTTTTATTTTATTTTCCAGGCTGCACGAAAGTCTACACGAAAAGTTCTCACCTGAAAGCCCATCAGAGAATACACACAGGTAAGAGCAATTATTGTCATTAGTACAAAAAATGAATTACAAAAATAAAAGTTGTGTCGATTAGAAAAAAAAATGTATGGTCACACTCGACCTGACAATTCGCGAAAAAATTTGCGACACGGATGGGAATCGATGAGACTCGGATAGTTGGCAAGGCATAAACAATATTGCACGTCAACGTTGTGCTCGTGTGTAAGATGGAAGAATCGCACGGGATGTGTGAGAGGGCGTGGTTCACTCGGCGAGATTCCCGAGAGAGTACGCTTCGCTCGCTCCGCTCTTTTCCAGCTAACATCAACGCAACTTCGCGAATACGTGAGAATAACGATCGTGTGTCCGTTTACGAATTAATACTCGTAGAAAATCGCGTGCTCGGTCGTATATACTCCGAGTGAACCACCGGTTTAAATAGGTCGACGTACAAATGTGCTCTTTTTCAATCCTTCTCGCGACCTCTTACCTGTCCAACGTACCTGCGCCTCGTCATAAAAATTAACACTCTCCTCGCACAAGAGAAGTCACCTCGTTGTACCTTCGCGATCTGGCTCAGTCAAAATGGCATTTTGCAGTTCTCAACGAAGTAATTCAATGAGAAAAAATGGAACGTTGATCACAAAATTTTTATTTTCTCCCTAAAAATGTGAGAAAAATGGTTCATAGCGATATTTCTTTAAGGTATTTCTACCGCGACAGTCCGTTCAAAAGTTTCCTTTCTATGTAAATTAAAGGTAAAATCATTAGTTGAAATTTTTTTTCTATACATTAAAAAAAAAACTAAATAAACCTTATTTGATGCTGTATAAAGGTTGGTGCCAAATTTTAAAAGGTTTCTTTATCTAGATATCAGGATATTTCATGTTTAAAATCACATTTTTTAACACAGGCTTTAATGGAAAGTTACAAAAAAATATGATTTTCAACAATAAATATCTCTACTTCTAGCTAGAGAAACCTTTAAAATTTGATACACACTTGAGTACCACATTGAAGAACATATGTGCAAAGTTTTAAGAAATTCTATAGAAAACCATTTTTACCATAGAACCACGGTTGAATTACCTTGGATGTATGGAAAAGACATTCCCAGCAAAAAGTAAATTCTTGACATTAAATTCGTAAAATCTAGTTTCTGGCTTTTGCTAAAAAGTTGCCAATTTTTCGAGTCTTCGTTTGACTACCAATTAGCAACGTGAACATATTTTAACAACCATTTAAACATTTTATATTGTTTACACAATTGAAATGAAAATTTTTTAGTAAAACATTTTGAAATTTTGTCTATAGAAAATAAACACTGCTGCGAATATATTTTTAAAAATTGATAAGAATCTCATATTTAAAAATTTGTATTCAGTGCAAATTTACGAATTCTCCATACAAGAAGCAATGATAAATCTCAACAACTTTGGAATTTGATAACTCTTGAACCACTCACCGGTAAAACGATTTCAAATTTGGCACAATATTTTTTTCACATACTTAAGAACAAAATATCAAAAATTAATCAAATTCTCATATTGTAAAAATTAATCGCCCATACATCCTTAAAAAAATATGTGTTTCAATACTTTGAAAAAGCGTGACAAAATCATTACAAACCAAATAGTTTGTTGTAAAATAATTTTTATTGAAATTAATTAGTTATTAAAGTGCGAGTAATCGTGATTTATATTGATTTATTTTGTCTGTCGGAAGGTGCAATGTACTATTTTCGAAGCAGTTACCCCGCAGTAGGATAGCGTCGATCGGCGACCTCGCCTCGAATTCGTTAATACCGTATCTACTGACGGCCATTAAATAGCTAAAAGGCTAATAAACGCGAGGAGGCACGTCTCTCGGGCTCGGGCAGCGATTAAACTGCCCCATACATCCTTCTCTTATTATGCCTTCATGAATATATATATATATGTATATCCATATTTCCCCATGCAGTACGTAAAGGAGAGTTTTGCAGTTCTTAAAGATCCCCGGACGCCAGTTCCGCATTGTTTTACAAACTGCCGTTCTGTCGTCGACGCGCTTGTCGACTAAAAATTATCTCTCTCCAAAAATAAAAATGGAAAGTAAATCATGGATGCTTTGCTTCCTAAAAGTAATTTTTTACGAGCTGAGTTAAATATACCGAGCGTTAATGATAACGGTGAATTTTTATATAATCTCCCGTATTAAATTCGAAAGCGTGCTGATACGGAATCGAAAGCGTCCAATTATCGAGGAATTATATCGTCCGTGATTTACGTACGACTCGACAGGCGCCAGAAACGAAATAAAGTATGCGAGAGAGAGAGAGAGAGAGAGAGAGAGAAAAGCGCAGAAGAACGCTGCCGTACCGATGAGAGAGCGAGACGACGACGAGGCAGAGAGGAGAATCTCCTTTGCGAGGAAGTTGGTTGAGAGCCTCGGGCACGTGGCTCCAAGTCGTCTTGAATGAACGAGAGAAAATTCTATCCGGCGTGTCTCTCCTTTTTTTGCCTCTCTTCTCTCTCGGCGTTGCCGTAAAACTGGGCATTGACGGTGTATGGAAGCGAGATGCTGAGGGAACGTATACGCGCGTGTACGGCACGAGCCCCGTTTGCTCCGTGACGTCACAGATATGTATCACAATATACAGTGGTTAATAATTGAACGCGTGTATAAGTTATTCGAGGCTCATGCCTGGATAACACCGCGAGCGGCAACGCACGAGGCGAGCAACATTCCACTTTGGAACACTCTTCCAATCCCTTTCTACTTTACCTTCGCCCCGGCCACCGCGTTACTAAATAACCTCCCCCTTTAAGGTGATATGGTCATGGTATCGTTTATTACAACATTTTTCATAAACTTTCTTTACCGTCGTATGTACATGTATGTCAATTTTTAGAAGGTTTCACCATGCGGAAGTCGAGATATTTATTGGTAAAAATTACA
>JAPYYW010006406.1:0-20640 GCA_030522545.1 Cremastinae sp. A BG-2022a
AAATAATTAAGCCATTATAAAGATATTTATTTCGTGCAAAGAATACCCTAAGGCAAACTATTATTTTAAAAATTTAATAAAGCGCAATACGTTGTTGAATTTAATTTCTTAACATCAATTATTATTATTTTCGTAAGAAATTCATAAAAATAACAAAAGTTATTAAAAAATATGAAAATTACAATAAAAAAAAATTGAAAATATTTTTTTAATATGAAGTTATTAAAAGCCCATCTCCAGTCAGGAATCAAAAATTTTCTAGATTCGAGTATTTTTTATGTTTTTGAATACACAGGGCCACAAAAAAAGTTCTCTATACTTTTTACCACACACCCCTATATTTATGTATTTTGGTGCGCTGAATCCGAATCTGGAGTCGGTTTTGTTCGTACACCGTCAAAATTTCAAGTAAATTGTGAAAAACTAAAAATTTTTAAAAAATTGCTTGTTCGAGCGTAGTAGAAGCGATTCACTCACTAAATCAATAATTTTTGATTTTTCAATTTTTCAAATTAATTTTAGAATTAAAAAATTTTTTTTATTTAATCACTCCTAAACTATGACGAACAAAACAAAAAAAAATTATTCAAATCGGTCAAGCTTCAGTTTTTCAAGTTTCAAATTTTAGCATCACTAACGCACAGCGATTTATTTATATATATATAGAAGATATATAGAAGATAGATGTTTCAGTTCAAAAAAATATTATTCACTTTCATAACTGTATATTAGTTTCACATTTTTTTTGCCATTTTTAGCAGTTTTTTTTTCTAATTTACTCAAAATTTTAAGGGTGTACTTACTAAAAGGACTTCCGATTTTTATTCAGCGCATCAAAATATATAAAATACATACCTGATTAAGTTCAACAAAAATTTTTTTAGTTTTATAACTATTTTTTTTGAAATTTTTAGCCATTTTTAGCAGTTTTTCAAAATTTACTCAAAATTTTGAGCGTGTATGGGTCAAACTAACCTCGGATTCGTATTCAGCGTGTCATAATACATAAAGATACACATGTTTGGTCAAAGATACAGACAACTTTTTTTTGTGTGCCGGTGAAATCGACAACATTTGATTTCTGGATTTTTCATAATAATTTTTTCAAATTTTTTTCTATTTTTTTTGTTCCTAAACCATCCGAAAACTATGGCGAACGAAACAAAAAAAGAATTATTCAAATCGGTCCAGCCGTTCTTGAGTGATTGCCAGACTAACGCACAACGATTCATTTTTATATACATATATAGAAGAAGATAGGTGTTTATCGTAGAACGGTTAAAATGTAGCGCCCCAGCAAACACAGCAAGAATAATTTTCGTAACTGATACATAACAGTTACAAAACTTGTCAAATTTTTGTAACTGGTATATAATTATACGAAAATGTTCTTTCTGTGTTTGCTGGGGCGTAATATATTTTTTAATGCCACACCATAAAAAAATAACAAAAAAAAAATTTTGTCTAAAAAATTAAAAAATTTTTTTTGGTGTGAACCACTCTTATCACTTAGTGGTATAAAAAATAGTTATAAACCTATTCTCAGACCTACAGAATATACATAAAAAATTTCATCAAAATTCAAGCCGTTTCGGAGGAGTATGAACACTAACACCGTGACATGAGAATTTTGTATATTAGATAATATTATAAGAAATATTTCTGACACTTTGAATTGACAAATAATAAAACTTATTAAAAACTCATTATATATAATTTTGTAAGAATCAGATTATTGATGGATTTTACAATGTAACTGATTAAATGGACCATAGACGAAATTTTAATTTTCTGACGATATGTTTTGATAAGTTATTCGAAAGCTATCTTATCTGATGCTACATAGAGAGCTTGATACTGCATCGCTTGAAAAAAAAAACAGAAATCGATGTTTTTAACTTTTAAATTGCAAAGATTGCAAAAAGACCAAAAATGTTTTCTCGGTTCGAAAAAGTATTATTGCGAGTTTAACGCAAGAGATAAATATTGGTGGGTGTGATCCGTGACATTTAAATATGTACTGGGTTGATGCAAAAGAGCGCGCGATGCACCCTCACGAAAATCGATTCACTAATACGCGAAATGTATTTTGGAGAGTTGCCACATCTGTCCAAGAATATACTATAATAAACGCGTATTCGTATGCCAAATTCGAGTTACACAAGTTGTCGACGCTTACGCGTCACCCTTGAGACTTTCGCTTGGGCACAAGAGCTCGAGAGCTTTTTCACTGCGAATCGCCTCTAGTCGTTATTAGTCTTTTACCGCCGAGCTTTTATCTCCGGAAAGATGCGAAATATACAAATATATAAAGAGTGTTCGAAAGTGTGTAAAAAAATTGTTTATAGTGGAGGGATCATTTCAATATAAAGGATTCAATTAAAAAGTAAAAACTACGAATTACAACGATTAGATGCGAAATATACAAATATATGCAGAGTGTTCTAAAGTGTGTAAAAAAATTGTTTATAGTGGAGGAATAATTTCTCCAAGGATTAAATGAAAAAGTAAAAACGATAATTAGATGCGAAATATACAAATATATCCAGAGTGTTCTAACGTGTGTAAAAAAATTGTTTATGGTGTGTTCCTGAGGGATCATTTCTGTAAAAAGTATTAAATCTAAGAAGTCGTACTCAATTGAGAAAAAAAATTGATGAGTTTTTGTGCTGAATTTCAAACGAGAAAAAACTTTTCAAGAGTAAATCAGGAAATTTCAATGAAAATAACACAGTGTAAGTGTAAAAAGTATGAAGAAAATTATAAAAAATTATGAAAACATATATAAGAACTAGACATTATTGGATTTAGTGTGAGTTGTGAATAGTTAACAATAATTCTGAAGTAAATTAAAAAGATTTTTTATTTTGTATTCTGAAAATAATCTATAAAAAATGTAATAGCAAAACGTGAGTACACATTAAATAACAATTGAATTTGAAAAATATGTAGAAAAACCAATAAAAACTATACGGAAATAATATATTTTTCGATCACGATCCCAAATTAAATAAAAATATAGAAAACAATTTAATGATATTTGAAAAATTAATGACAAAATATTAGTAAAAACAATTCAATTGCAAGACGTGAGAACACATGAATTAAAAAAGAAATTGGAATGATCATGTGAGAAACAAACTGGACTATATTATCTTAACCTCGAAAATTGAAATTCGTTCCCGAAAAAATATAAAAATAATATCAGTAAAGCAAAAATAAACCGTAACTTTGAAAAATTAATAAAAAATATATATATAATTATAAAAATAGAGAATGTTATATTGAATCTCAGAATCGAATGCGAGTTGGCAACGAGAAAAAGTGGGAAAAATTATATTTTCCTCCTGGGATCGTGACTGGGATGGTCGTCACGTGTCCAGTGATATCTGCAATAAGTTATCGCTGCTGAATGAGAAATGATAGAAACGAGAGAGAGAGAGAGAGAGTGCAATATCGCATCTGCACGACTTGCTTCATACATTTCCGGCTTTGTTGACATTTATCCTAGAAACGTCATGCTTGGTTCAACGCAAAATGCCTTATTTTAAAAGCGATACACAGCACCAGGCTTTTGTCAAGATATGCACGTACGAAGCGCTGATACAATCACGTCAGACAATATATCTCGTTTGAATGTCATCGCGATGCACCAATTAGCGACAACTTTGTGCTCCAGAATTCTCCGTTGAAGCGAGATGTGCGCGAGTATCCCGTTGTGAAAAGTCCCATTGTCGATATATTCCGAATTAATAAACGCAGACTCAAACATCAAATAAGTAAGACGGCTGACTATTTAAGGTAGTTCGATACCAAAGACCGCTTGAGAAAATTTTGAAAAAATTGCATCTTTCGTAGAAAAAGATAACAAATCGAATGAAATAAGAGTGAAGCGATTCTACCGTTTAGTGTCTGAGATACTTCAAGTTTGAGTTTAGGCGATTTCTCCATCTAAACGCGTCAAAAAAATTATTCATTAAAATAAATTGAGGACGACATTTATAAGGTGGTTTATCATTAATTTTTAAAGTGGAGATATATGTAGATAAAAGTTTGATAGGGTATTGTTTGTGATATTGCAAACAAAACTTGAAAATTTTAGGCTCAGTTGCCAGGCATTTTGTTGCAAACGAGCTCATCAAAATTTGTATTTCAACAATGCTTTCACGGGAGATTATTATATTTTCATCGAATGTGACATGATGCACTTTGACAAAAATGGGGGAGATTTCGATCACAATTGGAATACTGCAAGATAATATCTTAAGCTTTTCTAACGATATGTGATAAACTGGGTATCGTCAGGGAATTTTTTTCAAAAATTTCATTTGAAAACGATCCTGCGTAAGAATCTCAAAAACAATTTGACTATCGTGCGATCAAACATTGAGCCGAAACGCGTGAAAAATATATCTGTCAGTACAGACCATTTGTAATGATATTAGTAATAACGTTACATTTTGATAACGCTAATTTGTATCAAAGACAATAATGCAAACTTAACATTGAGAAAAAAATTCATTAGTAAGAAATAAGCTGCGAATTTGAAAAAAAACAGTTGTTTTTTGGTTATACTGGATTGTCATTGAAATTAAAAAAAAACAAACAAAAAGGATATAGTTTTGCTGTCTGTTGCTTATCAATAAAATGTCAAATGACATATTATAATAACTGTTATTTATAATAAACTATGAATGAAGTATGAATAGAAACATCATCAAAATTCATAATTTTTATTTACGTATAGTATTTTGATAGATTACGATACGTTTTATACAGGTTTTTGACGTCATAATTTTAAGTAGTATTGTCACTGATGAGCCACCATAAGAGAATTACGAAAAAATTAAAAATTTTAGAGTACCACCTATACAGAAGTTATACAAAAAATGTCAGCATTACGTACCGTCCAGTTTTTGAGGAAAAAAATCACTGTAGTGGAAATCATTTGTGGGTTCATTATACGTGCAAGTGTTATGGCAGGGCCTTGCGCATGAAAAAAAGGCAATTTTTTTGAAAGTCCAATACAACTGAGAAAAATTCAATAAAAATAGCGTAATTATGTTTCTTCTACGTTTACTGATAATATTTTCAAAAATCTTCTACCTCCTTATGGGCATTGCTTGTTCGTGAATGGGAGTATAGTCCCTTTTTTATACGGCGCACTTAGCTATCGAACTACCTTAAGACAATTATTAAACTTGGATAATTAAATAAAAAATTAAATTAAACAAAAGATACTTGCAGATGTTTAATTATAATAACGTGAAATAAAAATATAACAAAAGTGTCTCAAAACGTCTTTGAAATAAAATTGAGAGCATTCAAAGATAATATCTTTTGACAATAATTGGTTGTGAATGATTGCTCATCGGAGAAAAGAAAGTATATGGAAACGTTGAAAAAAAATAGTTCTCATTTCTGGAATTAAAATCTAAGAATATAGAGTTTCATGAAAAAAATTGGCGAGGGAAGTTCGTGCATGAACGGTTTGCCTTGACGGAAGGAGAGTTCTTATTCCCTGTATTACTTTCGTCTCGGATTCGTAGTTTCGACTTGAACCGTTTTCGCGGTGCGTGATTGTGCAACCAGCTAGTCTCGTGTACTTCTTCATTTTCCATTACTGTCATTCGTATCGGAAAGGTAAGTACAGACGTCACGACGATCCAGCACTTGAATTTCCTGGTCAAATGGACTATATGGACTATAAGCTTTCTATACAGTGAATGCCACATCACAAAATCTAATATATAAAATTCTTATGTCACGGTGTTAGAGTTGATACTCCTCCGAAACGGCTTGACAGATTTTGATGAAATTTTTTATGTATCTTCTGTAGGTCTGAGAATAGCTTTATAACTATTCTTTATATCACTAAGTGATAAGGGTGGTTCACAACAAAAATTTTTTTTTTATTTTTTAGACAAAATTTTTATTTTGTTACTTTTTTATGGTGTAGCATTAAAAAAATATATTCAGCGCTACATTTTAACCGTTCTACGACAAACACCTATTGTTTAATATAATTTTATAATTTTTAACCCCGGTCGATAGCTGATCAATTACAATGGGACGAAAAAATAAAAAAGTTGTCTGTACTTTTGAACAGACCCTCTCCCATCTTTATGTATTTTGGTGTGCTGAGTCGGAATGTGTGGTCCATTTGGTCCGTACATCGTCAAAATTTTCAGTAAATTGAAAAAAAACTGTAAAAAATGTAAATTTTTATTTTTTTATGGTTTTTAGAAATTTACTCGAAATTTTGACGGTGTACGGACAAAATGGACCCCACATTGGGATTCAGGGAAAATAATTACATAAATATATGATTGTTTGGTCAAAAGTACATAGAAATTTTTTAATTTTGTGACCAAGTGTTATAACTTGATCAACTATCCCTGAAAGGCGTTTACCGGTGTCACTTCTAACACGGTAAACGCAGCACGGATTTGGAATTAGAACTTTCTCCTGTCTCTCTCACACAATAAGCTGTCTCTCACTACATAGATGGTTTTTGTGAAAATTTCGGAAATTTTTATTGTTTGTGCATTGATCGTAGTAGTGACACGTTTACAATTATCATTTTAGTATTTGTTTAAAAAGTACAAATTATATTTATTTCTCCAAATATATATTAGTTTTGTTTTCTTTTAAAATTCTAATTTTTGTGGAAATATGCGTATATTAATTTCTTTTCTTTTTTGTTTTCTTTTTACATATATCCTTATTAACTGACTTCAGATTGGATAAGGATTAATAAGAAAAAATCTGTGATTGGTACGATTTGTTAAAAAAAAAGAAATAAATCATTAATTCGCAATTATTCTCTTTACCGGCTTATCTATAATAAGTAAGTTATATTTTTATACACTATAGAAACAATTTATATGGCAAAACAACGTTTGCCGGGTCGGTTAGTTTCTCTATATATTTGTTCGATATCGAGCAAGTCAGACCCATTTTAACAAATATTATTTTCATTTTAATAACTATTTTCTTATTTTACTATATAGTATAATTTTTTTTAATTGCGATAATTTTCAATAGTTCAAGTAGCCCTTCTAACCTCAAAACGTCAAATTGTCAAAATTCGTGAAATTTTTCATTAATAAATAATTATTTTTTTGCAAAAAAAGAAAGTTTTCCTTTATCAATTCTCACGTGAAAAAGGGACACCGATCTATGTTTATCATAACTATAAAATTAATTAATATTGATATTATAATTATTGTCTATTCTATAAGATGAATGAGACAGGAATAATGTTTGACTTTGTCGCCAATTTCATACTCTCGTTGGTGCTGAAAGTGACAAACGGAAGTTTATGCTTGTTTTTAGTGGGACGCGGCACACGCTTTGCTCGTTCATGCTTCGTACTGCAGAAAAACTAGGGTCATAAACCAATTTTATCCTCTCTCCTCCTTGCGATAAAAAATTTTTGCTGATACTCCAGCCACTCATTATTTCTTCTTTAACTGATATTTTCTCACCTTTTGTACAAGTCTGATAAATGATTTGCTCTTTAGCAAGGAGAATTTTTGGTATTTCTATAATCTCCAAAATTTATTGACAAATAATTACGGATAAAAGCAATAAACGAAGCGAGTGGGAGATTAGTGTCACTTTAAAAGAAGAATAAAGAAAGAAGTGATAAATTAGATTTAAGCATCCACGACAAGATTATTTTAGAAATTTGTTAAAATTTTGCATAAACCTTCTTTGATACAATAATGTGCAATTGTATATCAAATTTTAAGAGATTTCACTACGTACAACTCGAGATATTTATTGTCAAAAATCATTATTTTCTGCAGTCTCCCATAAGAGCACGTGCTAAGGTGGTTCGGCAGAAACAGTAACAGAAATATTGAGTTGCGTGCAACCCCCCTATTTTTTTGAGCAACAGGCAGTCTGTTATTTAATACGTTTTATTGAAAATGAATATGTTATTTGACCGTGTCATTTACGAGATATAAACTTTCAAAGATGCCTTAAAATGCACATTTTTCATAAAATTCAATAAATTTACCGGAAGTAATGAGTTTACGCAAATTTTAGTCGTCTGACCGTACGATTCAAAATTCTTATTCAGAGTTTTGTTAAATGCAGAATAAACTTGTGAACGATTAAAGCATTTTACTGTACAGTTTTTTTCCAATATCGAATTAAATATTGCTTTTTGGCGTTTATCTCTTTCCACGTAGCGAGCATAACATCAGCTGTAACTGCCAGGTGTGAGAGATCTTGTCTGTCAACATTTTAAATTTGCTCCATTTACAGTCTTTTTATACCTTACTTCAATTAAAAAAATGTTACTACATGTTTATTTATTTTTATCAGAAAGAAATTTTCTGCAAATGTACTATCAACATGTAACATTTTCACTTTTTTATGGTTATCTTTTCGTTGACAAACATCAAACTCTGACAAGTGAGCAGGTTAAATATCGTTCGTTTCTGCTGAAAAATGTCAACTTTATGTAATAAAAATAATAAATGAACTTTTGTTACAATCTTTAAAAAAAATTTTAAGACACGTTCTGGTTGTGAAATCAGACTTCCGGATTTTTTTTCTTCCAAACCACCTTAAATATTGCGATCTTGAACTCTAAATATTTTTACATCTAAGAAGTAGAACTTCTTGAAATTTTGCACATCTCTTCATTCTTGTACTTCAAAGAAGCTTCGATTAGTTTTTTTTTAATCTTAAAAAATGTTTTTCCCAATTTTCATACCTTGAATTTTAAGTATGTTGTTCCTAAATCAATTATTAACAACTTTTTCTAATAAACTTGAACAGTAAAATCACATGGTATGGTGAAAAATTGAGATAAAAATTTTTTATTTGTTTGTCACGGATATTCTACATATCTTAAAAAAACTAGAAAAAAATTAATTTAATCTACTGATTGTGTATTCACTCTCTCGTACATGATTGGAACTGACACTTGATGCCCACATGAATATCCTGCCTGATGATCACTTGATGCTTTCAGTCACCGAATTATCTTGTGCGATGCACGTTTTACTCCTACGCTATCTACTGATATACTGATTTGAAATTGAGTAGGAAATTTAAACGACAATATTAGGGAGATGGAAATGGGAATATGGCAATAATGGTGATTGGCCAAGATAATTTCGAAAGATTGAAAATTTTCCTTCAAATTGTTATGTTCAGTAAATTTCTTTTTTTTTTAACCGTTACGGTCACTGAACTTTTCACGGTCGCATGGATGTCCTTATAATATACTATGAAACTTCGTAGAGAAAATTTAAATATATGATTTATTACGATAAATTTTTGCGTATCAGAATAGAATTATAAATTGTGATCAAAATTTGAGAAAATTTCTAAATTTTGCATTAATGTAACAATTAGAAATTTGAGTGAAAAGTTTTATTCACACGATTAAGTGTTCAAATCAGGTTATAATAAAAATGAGCTGAGAAAATTTATTATTATCGTATTCGAGACCCTCCAGCCTAATTTTTAAAAAACTTCAAAATTTCAAGTGGCAATATTTTTCCCTTTTAATGATCAAATCGATTATGTATAAGGCGTTGCCTAAAAATAATTGCAAGCAAAACAAATGATTTCATCATCAAGTTATTGTTTGTCTTTTCACAGTAGCAGGTTGAAATGAAAAAAAAAGTAGAGCGATTAAGAAAGTCCGAAGTTTTCTTATTTACCTGTTTTCAGTTCTCCTATTCCCATATTTCTTTATATATAATGTATTTATATAGGTGTATAAATAATATAAAAGTCTCTTTAATGTATCTTCCAACTTTGGATGGTTATATAACTCTGGCTCGAAGTATTGCAGTTTCTACAATGAAATCGTAAAATTATCCAGATCTTGTTTTACAAATTCTATACTTTGGTATTTTTAAAAAAAATTTCCAAATTTATTAAATTAATTACTTTAGAAAAAATCAATAGTACTATTTTCAAGACTATTTTTAATATTAGAATAACTTCCTGAATATTTTCTGCTGGGTATCTTTTCTATAAAATCTTTTTTAAAATACATATTTGAGCTTTTAAACCCGTTTTTTCCTTTTTTGTTAGTATCCATGTTCTCTCGAGATATTGTTTTTTACAAATAATGAAATTTTCGATCAAATTTGAGTTGCTCCATTTTTTCGCGTTCCGTTTAAAAGTATCGATTATCGAATTTCATGTCTCTTCGAAAAATTTACGAATTTTTATTCCACGTTTTTTCGTGTGCGTATAGGTCTGTGTTTTTTTTTAAAATCATCACCAAATAAATATTCACTTTTCATATGAATCGTAAAAGCTTCTAGTACAAATATCCGGTCTCTGTTTTTTCTCCCCATATTCTGGATAAAAATTTAAGTGGTTTCTTTCGACGAGCTTTCAAGTCTACCGGAATATTCCGATGAGTGTCAAACCCTGCAAAGCGTTCTTGTGAAATGCAGTTGATAAAAATCTCATTCCACATACTTGCACTTTTTGTGTTATTTTAAATGAAAAAAAATTCAAACAACAGCTTAGAATTTCTTTGAAAATTGCGTGTACATTTTACTTTATTTTCCGTTGACTTTTTCTATTTTTTTTTTTCGTTGTCTTGCTCTTATTTTATGTTTTGGAATTATTGCACGACAAAGTTAAGGCACTTTGACCTACAAAATTTGTCGACTTAAAAGTTAATTTCAAAAACACCAAAATGGTGTTATCTAAATAGTTGTCATCTGAAATCCTTATTTTCAGTAATGAAGAATAAAGATAATATTAATTGATATTTGATATGCTAAATATGTAAAAAGTTTACTCGATAGTACATATGTCTAATATAAAAATAAAATTCAGGACGGCGAAAAAGTGAGAAAAAATTCTAGCATAATACTTTTCTAATCTGCTCACAGAAAGTTCAATTGTTTTAAGTAAAAATAATATTATTATCAGTAAAAATTAAAATAATGGATAGATTGAGTATGTTGCTAAGGAAAATTCGTTCTAATTTGACATATAAGTTATTTTCAAGTTCATTTCGTGCAAGGACGACTTTAATAAAATACTCGTATACGTAATAAAATTCTAAACGATTGAAATTGGATATTTCTTCGTAGACGTACCTCTTAGAAATGAAATAAAATACGGAAAGAAAAAAAAAACAAAACAGTCTGATCGAAAAAGAACGTGTCCACTTAATTTTTTTTGCAAGGAATATGGTCGAGAAAAAAGCTCCAACAGTATCGTTAACCACAAATTTCCGATGCGGAGTCCTTAAAATGAATGGAGAAAAAAAGTTGGCAGTACTGTGCTCTTCCGCCTGATGTCGAATGTTTCCGTCGGACCGCAAGTTTCGAATTTATCTGGAACCGTTCTTTTCAGTCGCTTTAAGTGGAAAAAACCGAAACTTGTCAGCCACGAATACGAGCCGTTACGGAACAATTTTTTTTTCATAAAATAAAATAATTACAAAATTTTAAGATGTTATTTGTTGATACACTATCAAAAAACAATAACTTTTTCAAAGATACGAGCGACATCAACGCAGCCGCTGCATGAGCGGCCGCTTTTTTTGACATGTTTGAATTGATATTTTGCTGTTCTCCTAGGCGTATACTTTATACAACTTCGCATAATGCTCTCTATTTCGATTAATTTATTAGATGTTTCCTCTCTTTTTTAGTGTAGGATACATCTGCATCGACATTATTTTAAAAGTATTTTGAAACGATATTAGAAATTTGATACACTAAACTTTTCACTTTTCGTATGATTGAAAATTATACACTGGAACTGACATTCGATTGAACTTGTCGAATTATTTCTACAAAAAGTTTTTCGGTAACGAACTACCTGACGAGACCATCAGACACGTCTTACCCCGACACTTTATACCGGCCTACTGATTCCAAATTGCATTATAGAACCGAACAATCAAGACCGTGTTTTCGGTTTTTCACTCGATCTCGACCGATCACCATGGAAACAATGGCCGAGGGATTAACGAAAATTTGAAAATTTTTTTTCCTCATTACGCTCGTCTAATTTTCTCTTTTTTTTTAATGTTTACAATCCCCGAACTATTCAGATATATTTGTCCATGTATATTTGATATAAATAGTAGAAAATGTTGTTGCAAGTCTTTCTAATATATTTAGCGTGTTCAAGGACCTTCAGCTTGATTTTGAAAGATTCAAAAATAGGAAGATCTCAAAATTTCAAGTGGCGATATCTTTTCGTATCTTCGACGATATCCACTTTATAATGGGCAATTCCTGAAAATTTTTGCAAGACGAAATGAATGATTCCAACATCAAGGTCATTATTTCTAAAGCAGCGCACGTTAAATTTTTTTTAATGAGTAGAGATTGACCAAAAGTCAATGTGCTCCGCATAATGCCCTCTATTCCGATGAATCGATTAGAGGCCTCATACCTTTTTTTATATAGGATAAGAAATTGGTGAAATTTAGACTTCGTTTTTTTGTCATGTATTTTTTAATTTTTTTTATGGTTGCTATATCAATAAATATTTTTAAACAGTATTTATTGTTATTGTTATTGTTGGAATGATAAAAAAAACAAGAAAAACCGTTAAAAATTTGTAACTTTTTAAATTAAAATCTGCATAAAAACGAAACGTGAAATAAATTTGACAGTGAAGTAATCTATTTTTGTCTATATTAGGGATGAATATAGAAATTTCTTATAAGAAACAAGGGTAAAATTCTAAGTATTCCAAATCTGATAACACGAAATCGCTTGATGAATTATTTGAAAATTTGACATAAAACTATTGTCACCGTGTTTTAAATCACCCCATATTATTTTTGAAAATTTTCAATCTGTCAAAAGTGCTTGTTTATTTATAGAAGCATGGGCTGTGAATGAACTAGCCTCAATGCCATATGGCTCTTGATACCGAAAAAAAGAAAGAAGCAAAAAGCAATAAGGAGAAAAATAAAAAAGGAACGCGACAAAAATGAAATATTCTCTGTCGGAACAGAAAGAAATGAAGGATATATGTTTGAACGAAGAATTATTTTGTATCGATCGAGTCTATTGAGTGGAGAAGTATCGTGGAACCTCGCCAAGAGTTTGCTCTCTTTCTATTGCCTCTAGGAAACTTTTTAAGGTAGTACAACCGAGATAGTCGATTCAAAAGTTTGTCCTTATGTGTTAACTTGATGTAAAATCATCAGTTGAAATAATTTCTTGAGAGAGAATTTTGTTCAAAAATTGAACAGATCTTCGTTAGCATTTTGTTAACGTGTTTGCAAAATTTAAAAAGGCTCTACCATGTAGTTATTTAGATATTAATTTTTAAAAATTGTTACTTTTAACATGGGCTCTTATGGGAGATTCGAAATAGCAACGACGTTCAATGTATAATATCTCGATTTCTAGATGGTGAAGCTTTGTCAAATTTGACAGCGGTAGTACTCGTGGGTCGTTGGAAACCCGACCGATTTTTCTTTTGTCCCATTTCTCAGAATTAAAGAAGGAGGAAAATACCTACCCTCGCTCTAAAAAAACCTTAGGTAGCGAGAACTCTTCCAGCCGAGTCTCATCTTCTCTCAGTACCGATTTTGTATTTGTAACGAGTAAACAAAGTACGCGTCGGGTCGCCAGCGACCCACGATAAATTTAACTGTGGCGTGAACCGGTTTAAGTGGCAAAGTAATTTTTTGATTACTTGTAAAATTTATGAATATTTTCAAAAAAATTATCGCACATTTATTATTCGTCTATTTTCGAAAGATTGTGCATTATTTTTACGTCATACATATATTGATTTTTCATCTCTTATAGCATAGCTCATCGGGAATCCGAAAAGACACATTTTCTATGTTTTGTAACATTTTCGATAATTTCCTATAAATGTAAAAATTTGTAAACATAATATATGTTGAATAATTTTTTGAAACTTCAAATATCTTCTTTCGAAAATTGCTCTACTTGGCACTACAAACTTGAGTATTTCTATTGTTTCCATCGAGTTTGTGATTTTTTTTCCGCAAAAAAATATCATTCTTAAATTTCTCAAATATCTCAATTTGTTCAAAAGTTATGCATTTTTTAGTTAATGCCTGAATTTTTTAGAGGTAGATGTGTTTATAATGAAAAATAACACATTTGTTCAAATTTTATTGCAATCTTCATGGTGTACCCTTAAAGTAGAAGTATTCAAGAGTGTTAAGGAATTTGTTCAAATTTTTTCATTGCAAATGACATGTTTTAACATGCCTTGGGTCTTCAGCGACCCATAATAAACTTACAAGGTGTCGAAAAACACGATAAAGTGCTCGAATTAATTTCTTCTTGTAACTAGTTTTCGTGCTTAATAAATTCAAAGACCTTTTGACGCTTGACTTGATTTTTAAAAAAGTTCGTGAATTTTTTGTCTGCTCAAAAATTCTGTAAAACGAAATTGCCCAAACGAGTGTTCAAGCATTTCTTGAGATACACAGTAATTTCACGAAATTATTATACTGTATATAGTGTTACTGTAATATACAGTAATATTGTATTTATGTATATTACTGTATAAAGTATACTGTATACATCAGTATAAAGTATAAAGTATACAGTATATAGTACTGTACTTTATGTACTGCACTGTTGTACATAAATCGTTCAACGTATCGGAATAAAAATTTTGTTGGATCATCGATATTTGATTTTCAGTGTACCATTACAAAGTTGCTAAGATTCGTGCGCCATCTATCGTAAAATTGTTTCACCAACTCAGGTATATCTTCTTGGGTGTGTGAACAACTTATCAAAGTTTCAATGCAGTCGGATGAACGTTATGGGAGTGCACAGACGCGACAGATAAAAGACGCATTCATTTATATACTTTGTATAAATTTGTGGTTTTAGAAAATTCAAAAAGTAAGAATCCTCTGTCGCTCTTATAAATTGGTCTATTTGGCCCGAGTCCATGAGAAAACGAGCTTGATGAAGTAAGGAGAAAACGTAGAAACGAGGCAGTGCGAGATTTCTCGTGAACTTAAGTTTATTTTCTCTTGCGGAGGTGCACCATACACATGGGTGAACTTGTAATTTTGCCAAAGAGATTATTCCAGTATGCAGTGGTGTAATTGGCCTCCTCATCGTGTGGAATCTTTCCGCCAAGTTTAAGAACCGAATCTCAGGAAATTCCCGAGTGACCGAAACAATATCGATCTTTCGATATACGTAGCGGATTCAGGTGTAAAATCTCAACCATGAAACACGATAAAGGACTTTGGTCACAAGAACATCCAAGAAAGGGTATTTTATTTCTAAAAAAAAATGATTTCTTCGAAAAATTTGACAATTATATGATTTAAAATATAATTATAGGTGGTACACCACTGGTGGTGTATTATGGAGCAGTCATTATAGTTCTGTTAGCAATAATAGTTGAAGGAATAGTTGTAAATACATATGTACAGCTTTCATGATTTAAATTAGGAATTTATATACTACTTTTTGTATTATTTCTAATGTATCGAACTCGTGATGAGAGATTTATAATTTATAAAATAAACGAAAATGAAAAAAAAAACTAGATCATTAATATAAAATACAATTGTCAAGAGCATCAGTCTGGCAATTTTCATCAAAAGCGTGTCTGATGGTATTCTCAAAAAAAAATCCATTCACAGGTGTTTATTTTATTAAATTCAATTTGATAGACGATACAAAGATAACTCTTTTTTTTAATTTATAGCCAAACAAAAGATCATATTTTATTTGGTTTGAGAAGTCCAATTCTAAAAAAAATTTAAGTGGCAAAAAATAATTGAAATTTAGTGAATCATTTAATGAGAGTCGTAAATAAAAATATATTGAAAAGACTCTTTCTCTGATGACAGAGATTTAGCGCGGTTTGCTTTTGACGCAATGGAGAGTATACAAATTTATATGGAGAATGAAATGACCGTGAACAGACTTAAATTGAAATAGAGAAATAAATAGAAATATACAAAAAGAGAGATGGGATATTTGAAGTAGGGCATACGTCGGTGGAACCCACATAAATTGGAAATCTATAGATGATCGCCAATAAGTTTTGGACTGTATCTACTTGGCATTAGAAATTCATCCCTAAGATCTCTGTTTTCGTACTTTTTTCCATATTTTTGTACTCTCTGTAAATTGTATATTCTCTTGCGGCATTTTTTTTATTCTCGCAGAAAATTCGTGTATTCGAATGCTGTTATAAATCATTTAAATATTTCCCTGAGGTCCTCGAAGGGTAGGAAAATAACAAAAAAGCGAACATAAAAGCATTCAATTGAATTCCATTAAAATTCATGTGAATATTTGAATATGCCTCAATTTCTTTTTCTTTTCAATTTAACCATTTGAAGGTAATTCGATACCGACACGTTCTTTTAAAATAAAATTTTAAAACATTTTCAGAACAATTATTTACTTTTTTTGAAAAATTTTTGTAGAAAAGTTAAAATTACATAATTATTTTTTAGCAAAATTTATTGGCAATGTGATACCTTTGAAAAAAAAAACGTATATATAAGAAAACGTTTTCACGGCGATCTTTTTAAGAAGAAAAATACAAAGCGCGTGAAAAGCAAAAAAAAAATGTTTTTATAGAAGTTGGTCGAAGAGTTATCAAAGTTTCTTTACTCCTTTTTCTATACGATAAAAGTGGAACTGTGGTTTTTTCAATGTTTTACTTTTACTGTTTCTAACTTATCCATCCAGTCTTTGTACGTTGGACAAAAGAACGAACCGATTTAATCAAACTTTATTTTTTTTTCAACTTTTTTGGTGGAAAAATTGCTGTAGCAATTACGTAATCAAGATCACATTCTCAAAATATATGTATATTATATAATATAATATATAAAATGTCTTTGTGGGTGAATAAAATGTCTACAATTTCATGTTTTATTGAAAAAAAACAAGTATTTTTTATACTTTTGAAAAAAAAAATTCAAAATTGTGTATTGGGTAAAGTATCGAATAGGATAAAGCATGTATATTTCTTGGTTAACGTTTTATTCAGTTTTGTACTATTTAGGTTGTGTTGGATAAGAAAATAATTCGAATCTGGAATTTCATATAATTTCCTTTCGTTGAAAAAATCTCGGACCATGCATTATGCATTTTTTCCACAACATTAATTTAGGTTTTCTGTACTCTTTCTCTGTCTCTGTACAACAGTACATTGAATTAAGTCAATGCACGAATGCACTGACCGTGATATGGAAAAAGCACAAGGAAGTGAAAAAAGAACAGAGAGCAGTCACATTTTTTAAAATATACATACATTTTGTTTATTTTATCTAATTATTGGGCATTTATTGGACACAATTATATTTTGCATCAAAAAATGTATAATTTAGTAATTATTTTAGATATTTTTCATATAAAAAGTTTTGTTTTTTAAATAAATAACATCTTACCAGAATCTTTGCAGTTTATTATTTCGTGGATAAACTATGAACAATAATGTGTTTGCTTTCACGAAGGAAATCCATTCATGCAGTCACACTTATTAATTATAAATCCTGGTGTGAGAATTTGTTAAGCTTCACGTGCAAAAGCTTTACAATTGACACTATATGGTCCAGTTGCGAGGATTCAATATACATTTCACAGTCAGTATACGAATGAATAATGTTGCGAGATGCATCATCGCTGAATGCATTCGTGATTTTGGCGATCGCTCCTATTCTCGTTGGCGTTGTTCAACCACTGTGTCGATTCTCTTTGCATTCAAATCAGAACGTTTTGTCACTTTACACTATCATCTATTATACCGAGTTATTCACTCGTAATTATCGGAAACTATTGTTGTTTCCATGTCTTCTATTAGGTAATCACTTAAGAATTCAAAACTTCAATACACGTTACAGCGCCGAATAAAAAATGATTTATGTGCAATTTTTTTCAATTTTTTTTTTCATGCTTACAATCATTGGAAAAATTGAATAAGAAAATTCTTTTGAATTTTTTCTATAAAAAATTGTTAAAATTCAATATTCAATTCAATTAATAGATTTGCTTATTTTACTATACAATTAAAACATACATAATGTATAGTATAATAATTTTGATGTCAATGGAAAACTCATGCTTTAAGCATATTTCTGAATAAAATATTTTAATTTTTGTAAAGTACATATTGAATTTATCGTATACTTTTTTCTCGAAGAAGTAACTTTGGAACTTTTTGGGAATTTTTGATCAAATATTTTTTATCGTTTTAAGGTAGTTCAATTAAAAAAACGTTTTCTTAGGATTTTGTTAAAAATTTGCAAATACCTTCTTTAATACAATGTGCAATTGTATATTAAATTTAAAGAGGTTTCACTACGTAAAACTCGAGAAATTTATTGTCAAAAATCACTATTTTCTGCAATCTTCCATAAATGCACGTATTAAATATTGCGATTTTCTACTCTTGATATCTTGACTTCTGGGTAGTGAAAATTATTGAAAATTTTTCACAACTCTTTATTGTACTTCAAAGAAGTTTCCTTTACTTTTCAAAAAAAATCCTAAGATTATGATTTTTAAAATTTTCAATCATATGTAACAAGTACATGTCACCTTGGATGACCTTGAATTTTGAGTATATTGTTTTTGAACCATTTGCAACAACTTTTGTTAATAAACTTAAACTCATAAATTACATGATATGAAGATAAATTTACATAAAAACTTTTGATCTGATTGTACCGATAGAACTTACTTAAGGATGTCTGTCAAAAAATTTTGAGACTGTACCCATAGAACTACCTTAAGACATAAAATTCTTAATTTTCTTTTCTAAAATGAAAAATTTTATTACTTCAATTTTTTTGCAAAATTTACTTGATTTTCGAGTGTTCAGTTTTGTTTTTGCAATGGAATATTCGCTACTAAATCTTAATCGTAAGGGAACTGATTAAAAACCGATGAATCAGGTATGAAACATTCTACACACAGTAAATAATATTTTATCTTTGTATCCAATCCGAATATTGGCTAAGTTATCAATTCCCCAGTACAAAAGCGTTCCCCCCGTATTTGATAAAAAAAAAATACTGAAACGCAAATCCAGCCAATTTTATTCGTCGCATTTTCCGTTCGACGAAGCTCGAAAAAAAGAAACAAATTCAATAGATAAGAAAAGTCTGCTGCGAAAATTTACAGACTCCCTTCGTAATTTATTTCTGTTTGTTTCGAGATAACCTCGTTCTTTAGTAAAAAAAAAAAGAAAATGGTGGAAATGGATCGTGAAGCATTCAGCATTCGAATAATACGAAAATACATCTCGAGGGAGGTAAAAAAAAATGAAGGAGTGTGCGAGTGCGGCTACGAATCTGGAAGCCTTATTATCATGCTAATGTCAAAGCGATTCTCCTAACAAGGATTCACTGCTTCCTCCCCGTTCATCCCTGTCGCAAATATATCGGGGGAGTAACTAATCGTGTCCCGAGTCGTATATCACGTGCAAAAAAAGATTAGAGAAGGAAAATAAGACGAAAAGTTGGAAAAAGGATGAAAAAAAAAATGGAAAATTGTACGTAGGTGAAACAAGAGAGAAGCTCGAGACGATCACGGCACCTTGGCGGTTCGCCAAGCGTCGCCGAAATAAAAGAACGTATGAAGGATGGAAAGAACGTGAAAAAAGAAAACGCGGAATACCAAGCCATGAGGATTGAGCGAATATGGGAGAGAAAGAGATAAAGAAGAAAATGTATCATTGAACAAACTTTTTTTTATTTCTCTTTGATTGGATTTCACGGTGCTTTCCAACTGGTTCTTTCCTCAGAGAAAAATATATAGAAATACGCTTTATTGTCGATCGACGACGAAAAGTGGCGTTTGATTTTCGATCTTCGACGAAGAAATTTCAATCGAAAAACGACAGATCAAATAACGATTTTTCGCTTTATTTCGAGTAATAAATTTTATAAAAATTGATCGGGTGCATTTTTTGTATTATTATTTGCCCGGACATGATTTTTTAAAAATTAATTTGGGAAATTTAATTTGTATGTTAATTTTGCGTTTTTTAAAATATTTTTAAACATATTTTTTCATCGATTTTTAATTATAATATTTTGATATTATATATGAGAATTAATAAATAGGGATTTTAATAGTTTTTTCATTTGTATGTTTTTCCCATTTTTATTTTCCCAGATGTTATGTCATTTCTCGTAACGGATTAATTCTGCCATATGACAAAAGTTTGGTGGAACGTTTGAGTGAAAACAGCAAGGAAAGTTTTTGTATTGATTCCATATGATACTTTTTCTTATATAACGTAAATTGATCATACCAACTTTTTCGAAAGCTGTACAAATATCGGTTTATTAAAGTCACGAATTTCGAGATCAGTAAAGATTGATTGACTTCAAGCTGAAAAAATTTATGAAAAAATGAAAAAATGATGAAAAAATTCTTTTTTTTCTTGGAAAAACCATTCATACTTATATAATTGCGATTTTTTAATGTAACCAAAGTTTAACAAAAAATATACTATTAATTCAGTCTTTTTAGTCAATAAAAATTATTAGGGAAACAGAGAGAGAGAGAGAGAGAGAGAGAGAGAGAGAAACGAGTTGAATTAAGAAATGGTTGAAATTTGACATATATGTTATTTAACACATTATCCAAACATCTGTGCAATTTGAATAAGTTTGACCGCCCCAAA
>JAPYYW010006412.1:0-12050 GCA_030522545.1 Cremastinae sp. A BG-2022a
CGTAGACGAAAATTCTAAAAAAAATCATGTGTACGCATTTCATATGAAAGAATATCCTCTCCAAATTTCAACGAATTTTTATCATTTCGTTATGGTGTATCGAAACACCTTAAATGGAGCACGAGAGTTTTGTCGATTCCGGGGCAAAATGAGATTTTTTCACAAACATTTTGTTGGAAGCGATCGGGAGGAGACTCACCCGTCACCGTCGAGAGTGATGGCAGTGTCGGCGAGAACCCGAAGAACTAGACCTACGGTGGCACGTGCATGGCAGTCTATGCCCAAAAGGCAACTCTCCTCGGCGTCCTGTCGCCCGGTGCAGGACACCACGACGAGATAACGCGTTCTCCCTGGATGGACAGACTCCAATTTGACTGCCTGAATTTAGACAAAAACAAAAAAAATCACCGTCAGTTCTGTCGAGTATATCATTTTATTTTAGGATTTTTTTTTTTTTCATTTTTCAGACATACGAGATTTTATCGCGAATTTCTCATAATTTATCTCGCTCTGCTGTCATAAATTTTATTAGATTTATTTTCTCGTATTAATACAAAATGTCTATTTTATATTTATAATCAGTACGAAAAATGTTTGTAAATTGTTTGCGAAAACTCCCACAACGGTTGTGCAAATAAAATTACAAGTATACTATCTGTGTTATGCAAATAAAATATTGATAAGAAAAATATGTACCGAGAACAAAATTGAATAGGTATGATTGAACATTTCAATGAGTTATTTAATTTAAAAATAGGCAATTAAAATACTTTAATTTAGCTTAAAGTGCTCAGCATATATTTAAATGGAATATCATTAAAAATTCGGCAACTACGACATATTCGATTAACTTGTTAATTAATGAATTGGAATGATTTGAAAAAAAAGTTGCTTAATTTTCTTTAGATATAGAAATTATTTAAGAATCAACGACTTAAAATATTGAGTAAACAATAATAAGAAATTTTTCAAAAATAAACATAATCAATTGACTATTGAATAGCAACACGAGACCTCTTTAAAATTATTTTATAAAAAATTTCAAACAAAATACAATTTTAACAATCCAAATAGTTTTATTTGTTTTTAATATTTAATGCCTTAATCGAATAATATTTTTTTCGCCGTATTCAATAAAGTGAAAGTAAAAAATGTGAATTTTTCGTTTTCCCTCGATACAGCTTGCAAAAAAATGTATTTTTCTCAACTTTCGCGATTCCCTGGTTTTCCAGTTATAAATATTCGGTCGGACGTGAGAAAAGAGCGATTCTCGATGATTTTTCTTCGTCGACGGTTGACGCAGTTGCAAAAATCGCACGAGAATGCCGCATCGCTCGCGATGAATAAACGCCGTGCGAGCGAACGCGCGCTCTTCATCGCCGACAGAGATAAGAAACGACATTTCAAATGGCACAGGCGCCCAGCTTCCTTATTCCGGGTTTGGGGAAAGTAGCTTATTCAGGACGAAGGAATAGAAAATAAAAGTTGGAGGGAAGAGACAACTTTGACTCCTTTCCTGCGACTCCATCACCACTGCTTAATTAATCCTTCTTATTCAGGAAATACAAAAAAAAATTCGCTCTCGGAACGATCAAGGGGCAAAAAATAATTGCAAAATCGAGAAAACGAAAGAAAAAGCAGGAGAAAATATCACGTCACGACGTGACGCGATTTTCTAATGAATGAGAGAATAAACTTTATTACGAGCAAAGACGCGCATAAGGAAGAATTATGTAAGTTGTTTCATCGAGGATAAACTATAAAAGTGAAACACGAGTGTATGTTTTTTTTTCTTCTTTTTTTTCCCATAATTACGGACTTTACTGTTCTCCCCGACTGGGAAGATTCGCCGGCGTTTACGGCTCTCATGCTTTTTATCGAAGAGAGAGAGAGAGAAAGACGATAGAGAGAGAAAAAAAAATCGAGTCGTCCTTTATTCCTCGATCGCTGGTTCGCGCCCATAGAGAAAACTCAACAATGTGAGACCGCGAGAAAATATTCACGTCGCGCTTCGAACCGCGCAATACAATCGTAAAACCCTTTTTTATATTATTTTTTCATTTGCTTAATTATTCTCAGATAAGTCTTACGTTAACGATTTATAATGGAAGTAACGAGATTCCGAGTTAGGTAACTTTTTTTTTCTCGATCCCCTCGGATTGTTACCGAACTTTTTCAGCCTGAGTCACGTGACTCCATATTGTGTGTCTTCCAACCACATGCTCGTCACGCGAGCATTGAATACTTCAGTCTATATTTTATTGAAGAAAAAACGATCGATGTCCATGAACTGTTGAAAAATTCAGGTCCAACGGCCTGTAAATTTTATATTCTCTGTGCATGAATTCTCTTTTTTTTTCTGCAAACTGATTTTCCTGTCTGATGAATCGTCGTTCATTCATCCGTACGACTTTTCTCCCCTAGAGTATACGTTTTTTTTTCTCTCTTTCGTTTCGATTCTCTCTAAGCAAGCTCGTTTTTTGATTTTACACGTTTTGCACACGCGCGTTCGCTCTTGACGGAGTACAAGCGGGAAAAAAGCGGTTAAAATATCAAAGTCTTTTTGCTCGCAGTTAAATTTCGCGGTCGGTTTCCTCGGAATTTTTTCTATTCCCGCCGAGTTTTTCCGTCGCGAAGCAAGACGACGACAACAACCACAACGTCCAGCGCGACGGGTATGAGAGTCAGTAGCCTGTCATTAATTCGCGAGCGGGAAGTCATTCGAGCGAATGATTAACGTCCCTAACCTTCTCATCAACGAATCACTCCTCAGCTACGGACTTCCATCCAGGAACAAATTTTTCAAGCTTTTTCCCGCACTCTCGAGCGAACTTGAATCATGGCAGATGAGAAACGACAGGAAGTGTGTTTTTCTTTAATATACTATGAAAACAGTACTTTGAGACATTTTTCCAAAAAAATATACATGTGTTTTACTGTCAATAGTGGTAAAAACTTTTTTATTTATTATCTCGTCAATACTGAAGAAATACTCAAAATACCAGTATATTAAAATCCGGGCCAATTATTAAAAAGATTTGCCTTTCTTGCTATATATATTTAATAAAATTATGAGTAAAATATTTGCCAGATTTTATTGAAAAAGTAATTGAAACTTCTTAGTAGATATATATAAAGATCTGTGAAAAATTTTAAAAGCTACACCGTCTGGAAATCAAGATATTAATTGTTGAAATCTGTAATAAATATCAGCATGGGTATATTTATGAGAGAGTACAAAAAAATGTGATTTTTGCCAATAAATCTCTCAACTTCCGCGCGGCGAAACCTCTTAAAGTTTAACACGCACGTGCAATGTGACGTCGAAAAAGTGTATGCAAATTTTAAACAAAATCTACAAATGTTAATTTTACGCGACAGCTGCCTTAACCATAAAAAGATAATATGTTTCGTTTCCTTAGATTTCTGCAATGTGTATTTTTTTTATTTTACCGCAAATTACATGTATTTAATTTTATTATCGCGTAAAAGAATATTTCGAGAAGTACGTATTTATAAACTTTTTACGAAGTTTCTAAAAATATGATTTCATTTTTCTGTAACCTTTCGCTTTTTCTTTCACTTTGCAACGTGCGTGCTGTTTTTTTTTCTTTTTTGTTTTTGTTCCTTTTTCTTTCGTGAACTTGAAGAAGTGCGCAATTTAGAGCGAACGATGCAAAATGACCGTTACATTTCTCATTTCACTGACGTAGATACCGAGGAGCGAGTTTCAGGCCGACTCGTACTCTGCTTTTAATTTTTATTAACCCGAGGCTCTGGCTCTCTCGCTCATTTTTTATTGGTCATTTTACCGATGCCGGAGAAACGAGATAACATCTCCAGACGTTCGTTCCTCCTCACTGAACTCGACATTCAACTCTTTTCCCCTCTCGTCGAACCCCCCCCCCTCCTCCCCGCGTCCCTTCTTTCCGCATTTTTATCCACGGGTCTTGCTCCAAATGAAAATCTGAATAGAAAAAGCCGTGAGCACGTTGCGTGCAGAATCGGGAGTCGATAGCTTCGGAGCGTAGAAACAAAGAATAGAAATAATAAAAACGCGTGAATGTCTTTTGCGTTGTTGGCGAGTCGATAAATCGGACATCAATCCTCTTGTTCTTCGAGTTTTGCCGTCACTCGCGCGCTGCGGTTTATATCGACCCATTTCTCAACTATACCAGGCAAAACCCTATAGATATTTTATTCTGCTCTTGCTCCTCGTCATTACGTGCGTGTAACACGGATTCTAACGCGACTCTGTTTTTCTTCTCGAGGCCACGCCGGAATCCACGATTCTCTTATTTTCAATTATGTCGACACAAATTATCGCGACCGTTCTAATTTTTCAAGATTAGACGATAATAACTTTCAAATCGAGTTGAATACATTTTTTTATTAATTTTTTTTAACCATCCTATTTACTGAAATAACGGAATACTGAATTATTCTCCAAATAAAATAATATAATTTTATGTTGAATAATCAAATAATATATGAAAATAAAATTTTAAAAGACTATTTAATATTTAGTAATATAAAAATTTTAGTAAAGATTTTATAACTGTATAAGGTTAGGAAAACTATATAAAAGGAATGCTATATATGACTATTATTATCATATTTTCAAAATATATGGATTCGACACTCTTGGCGAAAAATTGATTCTTGATGCCTCTTGCCAAAAAAAAGCTTCCAATTTTTTTGTCTCTTTGTTCGACTATCAATTACTGACAATTTTTGCAAACTTTATCAATAAAGTAAACATCTTTCATACTGCTAAGAATGAATATTTAAAAATTTAATTAAAAAAAAACTTATATCTTTAAATTCATATTTAGGAAAAATATACGAATTTTTTGAACCATTCGATAAAACAATTTCAAATTTGTCACGAAATTTTTTCATATGAGAATATAGGGATTAGAATAATTATGCTAAACTGAAATCTCGGTGTGACGATTTTTCAAACGCAAATGTAAATGATATGTGATATAAGCTAAGTCTTCAGAGTTGTTTTACGCGATATCGTGAAAAGTTAAGTGTCGAGAATATCCGCGAGGAGGGCAAAGCGGAATATGAGGCAGAAGAAACCGGGTCACGTTACGCCGAGAAATTTATTCTCATGACTTCGACGTGAGTGAGATTTTAGTGTGTGCGAGCATAGAAAAAAAAAAGGATATAAATATGGGTTTGCGACTGAGGCAAGTGTAAGATGATTTTGTTACTTTCTCTCCTAGTTTTGATCGTGCAAGAGCTTCGAGTGTATATTATCGCGCCTACCAATTGTCAATAGTGAATGTACACGCCCGTCCATTTGTATCGATGTGTAAGAAAGAGACTTGGAGGAAATCCCATGAGTTTTAAAGACGTCGAGTCTGGGAGCTCTCCGATGTCACGTGATTCCCTCTCTATACTTTTCTCTCTCTCTCTCTCTCTCTCTTCTCTCAATCTCCCGTCTATTCGTTTCGGGCTCTCGTGAAAGTGTCGATCGAACTCTGAGAAAAGGAGACGAGCTCGTGTATACGTAATAATCGTTCAAGAGCCTGCACATCGTAATCTTTGATTTTTCTATCAATATAAATTACTTCCTTGTCTAAAACAATATTTTAAACAAGCATTTTCAAACTGTAACAATGATTTAATGATCGACTATTTTTCTTTAAACATTCGACTAACGATTTTTCTTTTTCATGCGAAAGGTTAATTCTTTTGTCAATCTTCAAATTGTTAAATTATTGGAAACGATTCATCACGGGAGTTTAATAAACTCAAGTAATTTATGAATAATTGTGTGTACATTTATTAGCTGTATCGATAAATAATTTAATACTCAATTGTTTATAATGAATATTGGATTGAAAATCTGACTATTTTTTCAAGTCTAAAAAAAAAATTTTGTGGATTTTTAAATTGATAAATAATTGGGAACGATCCATTCCTTTATAGAAGTTGAAAATTGAAGTAATTTTCAGAGCCATAAATGTGAAAAGATTTGCAGATACGTTTTTGGACATCAAACGCGTGTTTGAATTTTCGCAAGATTTTTCTTTCCAATTTTTTTGTCGCTCTTCGAAACCTTTATTGTCTCTCATTCTACAGGTTTGCAGTGCAACAGGTGTATTGTTGCTCAGTGTCGAATTTTTTTACGCTCGATATGGTCAGCCCCCTAAGGTGAATTTGATAGTCTAAGATTTTCGTCCCTCTGACTCATTTTCTCAAAGTCACGTAAGACCCCGGAGGAAATTGGAGTTGAACAATTAAGTTACGATGACGAGGACTTTAAACAACGAGAATCAACGAGACAGCGATTTTTTCCTCTTTCTCTTTCTTCATAAGGTTTGGAACGTTTTCGAGATTGCGTGTGCACGGTTCTCGTGTCCTGAATTTTCAAAAATTGCTGATGGATGAAAGTAACGAGGAATTTTGGGTCAAGAACAAGGGAAAATTTATTATTTTCGAAATTCATAAGTTACGTTGTATAGACATTACTTCAGAAAGAATTTTAAACAAAACATTGTTGTTTTTTCATATACTGTCGTATAGTAACTGAAAAAATATGAGATTTTTTCGTATTCCTATATTAAAAAAGACATGAGACCTCTAATTGATTAATCGAAATAGAGCGCATTAACTTTTGGCTAATCTCTACTCATTAAAAAAAATTTAACGTGCGCTGCTTTGAAAATAATGATTTTGATGATAAAATTATTCATTTCGTCTTGCAAAAATTTTCAGGAATTACCTATTATGAAGTCGATATCGTCGAGGACACGAAAAAATAACGCCACTTGAAATTTTGAGATTTTCCTATTTTCGATTCTCGATAAATCAGACTGGAGGTCCTCTGACACTCTAAATTTTTTCCGTTATGGTGAAAAAAACTTGCAACACAATTTTCTATTATTTATATCAAATATACCTGGACAAATATACTTGAATAGTTCGGGGATCGTAAACATAAAAAAAAAGAGAGCAAGCGTAACGAGGAAAAAAATTTTCAAATTCGTGTTAATCACTCGGTCATTATTGTTTCCATGGTGATCGGTCGGGGTCGAGGGAAAAACCGAAAACGATCATCATTAATTGGATTTTCGACTGAATTTGGAATTAGTAGACTGTTATAAAGTGTCGGGGTAAGACGTGTCATGTCTCGCCAGATAGTTCGGTACCGAAAAACATTTCGTAGAAATAATTCAACGAGTTTAATTGAGTGTCTGTTCCAGTTATTTTCAATCGTACGAAAAGTGAAGAGTTTAGTGATTTTTATTTTTACTATCGTTTCGAAATGTCGGTGCGGATGAAACTGACGTACAATTGGTGCAAATAATCTCGATCCTGCTACTTTATTCTACACAGTATAATTTCAAAAGCGCTTTTCCATCGAATAATTGGATTTTTCACCATAAATTATTAATCTGATATATTTTCAATCACCCATATAAATTCGATGGTCCGTTTTGTAATTTGATTTAAAATAATTCAAAAAATATCGAGTTTTGTATCGTGCTGGTGAATAAAGTGCAATAAACGGAACACACTAACAGAAAATTAGGCAGATTCGTTTCATGTCTATGAATCACCCTCAATAAAGCTGATTTCATCAAGATAAAGGTAAGACATCGCTAATTGACATATTCATGGGCCTACGCGACCCAGTGTGTTCAAAAAAATTCGCAAAATTAAAAAAATATATTTTTTTCTCAATTTTAAAAGCTAATTCAATCGGAAATTTTCCTTAGACAACGAAAATGTCAATCATTCAGAGCGCAATTAATAAACAAATTAATTAATTTTATAGACATAGAATATTTATTCTTTATTGCGCTCTGCATATATTCATTGAATTCCAAAGAAATAAAAATAACGAGATTATTATTTAGTGCTTCGATGCTCATTAAGTAATTTCCACAACATAAAAATAAGATAAATGTAAATAAGAATGAATTTGGGGATAAAGTGAACGATTCGTGTTTCTAAAGTGGTCGACAGGTCATTAAAAATCATCCCGAAGGCAGGAATAATGAAACTCACCATTTTGAGGGTCTCTTCGGGTCTGAGCAGGTAGAACATGGATTGCAGATGTTGTTGTATGTCGCATCCCGCCGCTGAGACACGACGCGACGGTCGTGCTCTCTCGTTCGGTGGCAACACGAGAGCTGCTCCCTTTCCCGCAAAGTAGCATTCGTTCAAGCTGCAACCAGTCAACAACGAAAAAAAAAAGCATGAGTCTTGCGTAAAACGATAGATACTCGATAAATCTCATTTTTCCCATTTTTCAGCCTCCTTATTTCCTACCAGCGTGAAATTTCCATCTTTGATATCGGATAATAAAGATTCGTGTATACGTGATTCGTTAAGTAAAATTTATTTTCTAATCGTAAGAGCAATAATTTGAGACCTTTCAAAGTTACGAAGTTAGTACAGAGTTTATTTTTAGAGAAATAATATATTGCTTGAACTACTCGAATACATTTTTATAGTTTTTTTTTCCCCGAGTAAATGAAACGATTTTGGTGCAAAAATCAAGTCGAATATCTTTGCAATATCGTTGAAACCATTTGGATGACTTTTATTTTGGTAAATGATTTGGGTATCGTCGGATTCGTTGGATTTTCACCAGAGCCATGAAAGGCGAGATTAGCATCGATAAAAAAATAACATGACGAAGTATAAGGATAGAAGAGAGGCGGGACTGATAGCACGCGGCGAAAGAAAGATAGTCGTGAGATATATTCTCGTAGTATACACAAAAAAGCTGCGTGTATGCGCTATTACGTATCGTGAGTCACTGCATCTGGCGCGATTTAAACGCGAACGATCGTAGCTGCGATCATCCCAAGAGATTTCAGTTCCTCCTCTATTTCGTCATTCCTCGTGATTTTTTTTTTTTCGACCGAACAAAGTCAACTTTACGCCGCATTTCGCGTCAATTCGTAAATTCATCTGGTTTTGCCAGATATATTTCAGGAAAATCCCAGTTCCGAATGACAAGGCGAAAATTCCATACAAAAAACAAAAGGAACCTTGGCAGTACCGTTAACTGTACTCTTCACTTCCCTACTCAAGACCATATTTTAAGCTAAATTTGGTTTTTTTAAACTGCAAAAGAATTTTTTTTTTTAGTAAATTTACTCCAAAATAGTCAATTCTTTTTATAGCAGCCACATTCAAGATGAAATACGAAAAAATAATGTCAAGAGTAGAGAAGTGAATTTTAAGGATAAAACCAACATTTTTCGAACAATATATGCAAAAATTATAAAAATTCTTCATTGAAATAATAATGCTCGAATGGAATTATTTAAAGTACAGTTTAAATGTGATGATGATTGTAAAATGTCATTTTGAAAAGCAAAAGCATATTTTCGAATCAATTTTTTTTTTCAAGAATGAAATCGTCTTCTTTTCTTGATTTTTTTTTTCGCTCATTGATTCTATTTTTTGTAGGTAAAGCGACAAAAGGCCTAAATCAAAACGCCAATTGAGAAAACATTATTGTGACCGTTCTTTTGATTCTCCCTGGAGAACATGACGCTCAAGTGCATATAAAATTGGAGAAATCTTTACTAGATATCAAGATATTTCCTTCGAATGTACGAGAGTTCAATGAACCAAATCCACACCAACTAAATATATTTATTTGATTCAGATAATTTTTTTTCTTGGTGATCCGTATACACTATAAATGTCAACAGATCACTTGGCATTTTTCTTGACATTTTCTTGAAAATTTACACAGATCGTCTTTTTAAAATCATGTTGAATTGTATATAAAATTGTAAAATGTTTTATCACGCATTGATCAAGATATGTATTTTTTTAAATTAAAAACTTTCAACAAATGAACTCCTTCGTAATATCCATAAAGTTAAAAAAACGATTATTTTCACCAATTAATATTATAATTTCTATATTACTTGTTAGAATTAATTCGCAACGTTTTATAAATTTTGTTCCATGATTATATATAAAAAAAACTAAAAATGTATTCCAAATCCTACCAGATGGTACAAAGCTTCGTAAAAATGTTAAACACGTTTTAACATAAAATTAAAGATTATTACGAATATCTGTCTAAAAAAATTTGCACGCGACTCGTATATATCTTGAGACGAATGGTGTGGTAGAAAGGGAGGGCAAAAAGGGCGGCAAAAAGTGCCACGAGGATGCGAAGTGGCCTCGAGGTAGACGAGGCTTATCGATTTTGTTCGTCCACCCTTTAGCGCGACCCTCGAATCTCGTCTGTGTGTTCTTCTCCAGAGTCCCCTGCGTAACGCACTTGGCAACCCTCTTAGTTCCGGTAGCTAATAGATCGTAATCCACGAGGGCGCGAGACACCCCGTCGATGTCGCCGGTGTCGATTTTCGTCGACTGACTTTTTTTTTTCATTTCGTTCGCTCATTCATTATTCATTTTTCGTCCAGGAATAGACTTCTTTTTTTCGTCATTTTCGTTCGAGCGCCACGTACACGATAAATTCCGAAACGATTTCGCGATCGAGAAGAGCGCGACGAATGAGAGAAAAATATACACTTTACGCCCGTGTTGTGGTACAACTGTTTCCAGGCAACCGTTATCGACGCCAAGTACAGTTATTGGCACTGCTCGTCGTGACTCGCTGAATTAACGAAATCGATGGCTATTCGATTGAAAGAGAAAGCCGTGCCAATCACCGTATCGTCGTCTCGCGTTCCATCTTTTTTTCAACAAATTCTTACACCAATTTACTAATAAATGACTAATAAATAATAATAAATCTGCATAATAATGACGACTAATAAATATCTATAATTTTAATGCGAATGTAATCATTCTTATACCGCTCTTCTTATAACTGACAAAATTTTCGCTCCTCGGCTGCAACGCTCTCCAAAATTTTCGCGGAAACACCGTGGACCGTTTTACGATTCGCAGTGTTCAAAATTTCTCGAGAGTTATTGAATTTTATGGCCCCGAGCACCGTTTCCTTCTTCGCGACCGTCGTTAAATTTTCATAACGTGCGAAAACCATGGAAATTTCGTGACTGTCTCGAATCCGTAAATGAAGGTAATCGTAAAGTGAGAAAAAAAAATATGAAGGAAAGGCATTTTTTTTGTCAGAAATCTTAGTTTTTTACTCAGGACGTGAATTGCACGAGCCTGCAAAAAGCCAGGAATAAAAAAACGTCAGCGACTGGCCGAGTCGAGCGGTTTTCGAGTGGCCAATAACTGTGTCACAGGCGATTTGCCGGAGGTCCTTGCCCTCGGCGGACATTTCACAATCCAACGTGCGGATCGTATGCATCATTCCGATGCTATTCCGCAGCCAGGGAGACAAAAGGAGAAAGATTTACGGACGTTCGAGACAGAGCTCCGTATAAACCTGCGAGATTTGTATAGAAAGTAAAACACTAATCTCCATTGCGGCCTCTCGTACACGAGGAACGTTCGGTTCTCTCCCGAGATACAACCAGTCTCGCTCGTCACAGCAACCGCATAGATAAAGAACGAGAGAAAAAAAAATGTCGTCTCAATAAATAACTCCGTACGTGACGAGAAGAAAAAAACATACAAAATGAAATGAGTCGAAGTGCAATGTAGTTGGAATCACCTTTAGAAAAAAATTGCTTTTACAACTAATAATTACAAGTAGAATTATATAAAATAAATCAACAAATGGCAAAGAGTAAAAAATTTTTAATAATTTTTACGTAATTCTTACATTGAGGGAGGAATCGAAGAAATTGCTCCTGACAAAAGATCTTTATTATAAATTAATGGCATTTAAATTTTATATTTTTGCCACAAACTTTGTAATTTTTCAAAACTTTATTAAATAATTTTAAAATTTGATCTTGGATAAAACAACTTCATTACATGGTGAAACAATTGATTCCGAATAATTGTTGAAACTACATTGCAAATGAAAATAATTTTGAAATTTTTTTAGTGCCACGTAAAATGTTAATTAAAGATGTCAATTTGTAGCAAAAGAAAAGAAAAATTATCTCTTCCGAAAGTTGGATAGCGATCGAGAGAGAATATCCTGCGATACGGTGGAATTTCCTACGAAT
>JAPYYW010006418.1:0-12750 GCA_030522545.1 Cremastinae sp. A BG-2022a
TTCTGTCTCAAAAAAATTCAAGTGATGATTTTACATTTAGTTAACACGTACAGCGAAACCGCTGAATGGACTGTCACGCGACTCCTACCTTAAGGATGTCTTCCAGGTCAAGTTGAATACTTTTTACAAATTTGTTTTTCAACATGCTTTTTTTTACTGTAATTCGAGAATACTAAAATAATACGGTGAAACCTATTAAAATTTGATGCACGTATGCAGATCACAATAAAGAAGTTTTGCCGAAAATTTCAACGAATTCCCATGATTATGATTTAGTGCTAGAACTACCTTAAGGATGTATTCTAGGTCAAGTTGAATACTTTTTACAAATTTTTTTTTCAACACGCTTTTTACTGTAATTCGAGAATACTAAAATAAAGTGCCAAATCTTTAGGAATTATCGTGGTAATCCAAAAAGTATATTTAGTAACGTTAAAACTTTTATTAAAGTTGTTGTTTTGATTAAGGTGTTAGAAAACCTGTCAATGCTTGGCGTATTATTATATGTAGAGCTTTGGTTAACGTTTTATCATCATTTATCGTTTATAATTAATACAAAAGACCCGAAACTTCAAGTTTTTCTTTTTTCTACAGTTTTTAAAGTGTTTAATGAATATAATATATAGTTTTTATAAAGAGTCACTCATATGCAAAACAATTGCTTTTTTAAAATAAAGGTACGAAATTGTGTTCTCGCATCAACTCAATGTTAAAAATCGAATTTTCAATTACGAATATTTTCATTGAATGGTCGGCAAAGACAGGTTTTTTGTGCGAATTTTATAGCTGGGAACTTTTCCAAACGTTTGATCCCAAAATGATACATTTTTCGTTTCATCAACATTTTTGATAGACATCCTTAAGGGTGTCGTGTACTGCTGTTCAATCATCAATTCACTATATCTTTGAGGAAACATATCTGATTGTCGTTTGGTTGATATTCCAAGTCATTGACTATTAAATATTTTTAATAATTGAAGAAAATGCGTGGATTATTTTGAAGTTTATCAAAGTTCTTCTTCATTGTCTAATCATTAATTGTTTTTTTTTTAATTCTGTTGAAAAATAGTTTAAGCACTCTGTCATAAAACCACGACGTAAAATTTTGTACTTTCAAATAAAATTACTCATTCAAATGATCAATGTATAATGCAATTTTTTTTTAATATTCAGTTTCATGAGCTCTGCAATACATATTTTGAATGCATATATTTACTTTTAATATTTCTTTTTTTAGAACTTAAAATATTTAATAATAATAAATATGGTAATATTTAATTAAGTATACTAATATACTAATAAATATACTTAATAATAAATTTTTTAAGTTTTAAACCTTTAATTAGCAAATTATTGTCTAAACAAATAACTTTATTAATATTCAAATTCTTTCCTTATATTTTTACGAAAATCAAATGAAGTCTAAGCTTCTGTCCGCTTTTATTATAAATCTTTAGTACAATGGTTTTTTTTTTAATTTGGCATTATTTTTCATGGAAAATTATTTTAAAACATTTTAAATTATAGAAATCTGTAAAAAATAATATAATATAATTTTCTTCTATTTTTTACGACAGTTTGACAAATGGGCTTTTAAGAGACTTCACGCGACCGTCGGAGGATTAAGTTGAATTTATATAATGCATTAAATGGTCGGTGACCTATTCGCAACTTTTTTTTTCTCATTTTAAAGTCCGTCTCGGACTTTAAAATCGTCTCGAGACAGATTTTCTTTAAAATTTTAACAGATTTTATATTTCATGCGAAAACGTGTGCAAAGTTTAACGAAGTTTTACCATCTGGAAGTCGAAGTATTAATTGTTGAAAATTGTTACTTTTTCAAATTCCCATAAGAGCCCATGTTAAAAGTAACTTTTTAAAAGAGTAATATCTTAAATTACTATATGGTTCAGTTTCTTTCAATTTTGCATATCCTTTAAGGAGGTTATTCACGCATTTTTCGCGAGAAATTTATTTTTGAAATTTTTTCACTAATATTTGGCATTCACTGAAATTACTATAATACTCAACTTATTGTGGCTGAATATGAATAATATTCATCGTCCGGAAATCGACATATACGTCTTTGGAAATTGCACTTTTTCTGACTACTCATAAGATCACGCACTAAAAGTTGCAAAAAAAAAATGTATCTAAATCTCATATTCTAAGGATGTTCAAAATGGAAAATGACGGAAATTTTTTTAAAATTTTACGTAATATTAAGTAATATCTGTAAAAAGTTGTGTTAAAATTTCACGACGGTTATAAAGCTCCTTATTAAGATATTAATTGTTAAAAATGGCTATGGGCTAATGTTAAAATTTGCAATTTTGTATAATAAATATCTCAGTAACGAGTTTCATAATTGAAGTGAAATTTTGCACTGATCTTTGTATGACGTTAAAGAAGCTTCGTCTAATTTTTCAAAAAAATTTCATTATTTTTTTGTGCAATCACATAGAGAGTAAACCTGATTGTATGACTTTGAATTCCAAATATGTTTTCCTTCAGTTCATATGCATCAACTTTTCGTAATAAATTTTTACTCTCAAACGACTTCGTATGGGAGAAAAGGGTTTTTATAATTTTTTGCTCCAAAGACTCAAAATCCCTAAAAAATATCGTAGATCCTCAAGCTAATCTAATCAAATATCCATGATTAGAGTGTGGGCGAAAGAGTAAAGTTAAAGTGTAAAAAGGTATGACGAACCTGATTGACAGATTCGAGGAGACTTCCGAGACTGTTCTGGCTCTCGACGTCTCTCCATCTGTCCCTGTTGCTCCTGAACAGTTGGCCCTGCTCGTTTCTCTTCTCGTAGGACTCATTGTGATCGAGTTTTATCTTCTTGGCGCCCCTGAGCTCGTTCTCAGTGGTAGCCTTGAGCCTGGAGCAGCACTCGACGAAGAGTTCCTCGTCGAAGTTGAGAACTTTTCCCTGCCTCGATTTCTGGACCGGAGAGTTCGGTGGATCGGTCCTGGTCGCGCCCGGGGCTTTTTCGCCGACGTCGTCGTTCGTGCCCGAGGTAACTTCCCCCCTGCCCTCCCGATTCGAAGCGAGCGAGACGGGGGATTCGGCGACGGGGGCAACGACGACTTTCTCGACCGACTTGCCCGGGTCGTCCTTCCTCCTCTCCTCCTCGTCCTCGCTGTTCCTCATCGAGGAACTCTCGATCGAGCTGTCAGGCGTGTTACACGCGTAGAAAGGCGACATCCGGCCCATCGCGATCTCGTCCTCCTCCTCCTCCTCCTCGTTCTCCGGATTTACGATCCCGGACAGGAGCGGCGGAGGATTCTTCGGACAAGCCTCCGGGGACTTTTCCCGCGACGTAGATCGCGACCGGGAGATCGATTCCTTGGAAACTTCATTCTTCTCGCACCCGGACTCGTCGGACTCCTCGGCGTTGACTCGCTTCTTCGGCGAATAATCGCTCCGGGCGTCTTCCTGATGGGCTTCCCCGGAAATTTCGATCGAGGCTCCGATCCCTCGCAGCAGCTCGGTCTCGTCGAACGCGATCGACGACTCGTCCTCGAAGGCTCGCGAGATCCGCTCCTCCGCCCTTTTCTTGCTCTGCCGGCACCTCGGGCTTGACTCCCCGGGGACGCCGCGCGTCGTCGCCTCCCTGGAAGTCTTCTTCCTCGCGTTCTTCTTCTTCCCGGCTTTCGACCTCGACCTCTCGTCTCCCGAGCGACTTTTCTCGAGGCTCTCCGGGCTCGCGACCGGCTCCGCGTTCTTCGAACGGCCGCGCTTCCTTCCGCGACCTTTCCCCGGGTTCTCGGACTCCGACGAGCTGGCGTTCGGGGTGAACGACGACTCGCTTGGTTTTTCGGCGAGCTTCCGGGATTTTTTCCTCTCGATCGAGCCCGGGGACGTCGTCGGCTTGTCCGATTTTTCGACCGGATCCAAACCCGGTGTCTCGTCGTGCGAATCACCCTCTGACCTTGACACCCAGTCGTCCAGCACCTCCTTCACCTTGTCCGCCTTTTCGCCACCGAATACTCGCCCGAAAACGCACTTAACGATCTTGCTCTTGCTCCGGGACTCGCGAACGTCCTTCCTGTCGTCCTCGCTCTCGCTCGAGTCCTCTACCTGTATTATCATTCATATGAATATAATTAATTATTTGTAGCATTAACATGGATTACTATTTAAGTTGGGGTATGCGAATAATTCGAACTTTTGAATTATTCGTTCCGAATCGAATATTAATATTCAATTTGAAACGCGAAAAATTTCGAATTATTTGAAAAATTTTGAAAAATTATTCGAAAAACAATGCAAATAATTCGACAATTAGCGAATTATTCGTGAATTTTTAAGTATTTTGAATTCAGGATTTGTTATGTTCGGCATTAAAATATAAAATTTACAAATACTATACATTTTATTTAAGCCATGAAATAAAATTACAAAAACAGAAGAATTAGTATGGTTTTTTTTAATGAGAATGAAATAACATGAATAATATTGTAGCAAATAAAGTATTATCAAAAATACAACGATTAAAAATGTGCTACAAATTTTTGTTCAAAAATAATAAACACGATACTGAATCGGTAATTTATTTTTTAAATAAAAAAGTATATTATTTGAAAATGTAATATTTTGATGCATGATGTAATGAAGTTTGAATTAAAAACAATCGAAAATCCAGTGATAATTCTGTAATTTGCGTATTATTCGAATTATTCGATTCGAACGATATTCGCAGACCCCTATATTTAAGGTATTTCTATCACGACAGGCCATTCAAACATTTCTTTTCTATGTAAACTAACGTTAAAATCATCAGTTGAAATTTTTTTCTATAGACTTTTTAAAAAAAGTAGACAAACCTTCTTTGATGCTGTACAAAAGTTGGTGTCAAATTTTAAAAGATTTCTCCATCTAAAAATCTAAAAATCTAAAAATCTTATGAAATATTACAAAAAGAAATTATTTTCATCAATAAATATCTCGATTTCTAAATGGAGAAACCTTTTTAAAATTTGATACACATTCGAGCACTACATTAAAGAACATATGTGCAAAGTTTTAAGAAATTCTATAGAAAATTATTTTTACCATAGAACCATGGTACAAGTATTTTAAGGAGGGAAACCACGTAGGGGTTTTTTGATAAAGGGCCTCCTTCTATTTTATTTTTCGAATACTGATGAAAAGCTACTTTTTCTGAATTTACATAAATTTCATTAGTGATATAGAACGTTGGTTTTTTTTTTTAATTTTCATGGTGTTCTTAACAAATTTCGATTCCCTACACTCTTAAGGTAGTTCTTAAGGTAGGTACAGTCAAGTCAAAAGATTTTATTTCAATTTAACTCCATACCATGTGGTTTTTGAGCTTAACTTTATGAAGAAAAGTTGTTGCAAATTGTTTCAAGAACAATATACACAAAATTTAAGGTCATCCAGTATGACTTGTATTTGCTACGTATGTATGAAAATCAAAAAATCATAATCTTAGGATTTTTTTTAACTTGAGGAAGCTTCTTTGAAATACAATAAAGAGCTATGGTAAATTTTAAGAAGGTTCACCATCTAGATTTCAAGATATTTAGGATTGAAAATCGCATGGCTCCTATGGGAGAGCACTGAAAATTGGGATTGATAACAATAAATATCTCAATTTCTACGTAGTGAAACCTCTTAAAATTTAATAAGCATATGCGTAATATATCAAAAAATGACTGTACCAATTTTCAACAAAATTCCAAATAATCGATAAAACTACCTTAAGGTGATGCCGTAGATGTACCACGTGACACAAAACGCGATTTGCTCAAACATGCAAACTATTGATATTTCGTCAAAATCCAAAGATCAGCCCAAGAAGTTTGAACCAATCGCGTTTTCCAACTGCTTGGGATCTGCGGCATCGTCTTAACATGTAAAACTTCATTTATTTTCGCCAGCTGTACCGAAATCCCTTTCCTCCCTGGTAAAAAATAAAAGTATCTACCTTCGAGCTCTTCCGAGACTTGGAAGTTTTCGACCGCTTAGCGAATTCTTTGGCGACGCTTTTTCCACGGGACGATTTTTTCGGAGCTTTCTCTTTTTTCACGCTCGGCGACTCTTCCGGTTTTCTCGGTGCCCTCTTCGATTCTATCTCCTTCGGGCAGTCGTCCGGTTTCTTCGGAAGCACGCACTTGTCCGGCTCGAAGGACGGACTCCTGGCTTCCGTCTGCTTCGCGTCGTCCAGCTCCGGATCGTCCAGAATTTTTCTTATGTCGTCGGACATGGCCGTATCGAGACTGTCGTCGTCGCTCTCGAACTCGGCGTTGCACGGCGAAACGAGTCTCACCGGGACCTGCCTCGACTTGAGTCTCTCGGCGATGTTGGAGAAGTCGAGAAGCGGCGATTTTGCGAGATTCTTCGAGTCGATCTGTGAAAAATCGCAGGCTGGCTCCTCCGTAGCGATTATTTCGTCTCTCGACTTCGGGAGCTTCGAAATAAATTCCTCGGGCTCGCCGATGCGTTCGGCTTCGCTCTTCAACGGGCAAGCTCCGTTTTCTTCGACTTCCGGCAATGCGCTCGGCGCTTGTTCGTCTTCGATCTTCCCGACGGCCTTTTTGCTCTTTCTCCTGGACTTGAAAGTTTTCTTGCTCGGCGACGACTCGCGACTGCCCCCCGATTCGACGAAATCGATTTCGGCCTTTTCCGCATCTTCGGACGAACCGAGGGCGATCTTCGCGTCGTCCAGAATCTTCGCCCGGCAATCCTCGAGAAGCCTCGCGACCTTTGACCGAGCTATCATCTTTTCGGACGTCGGGGACTCGAGATTCAAGCTCTCTTTCGGAAAATCGATCTTCGCTTCGACGTCCCCGATCTCCTCGATCTCCGGCTCGTTTATGATTTTCTTTATCGAGTCCGGCGTGTCCGGAGCTTGCAACGGAAGATTCAGCACCGGGGTCGTTTCCGGTGGAACCGGGGTCACGTGGTCGGTCAAGACGTACTCGTCGTGAGTCATATTCTCGGTTATTTTGCAAATTTCCTCGTCCAGGAGCTCGTCCTCCGTCAATTTTTCGTCGGTGCAGCTCGCCGCGTCCTCGTTGCTCGGAATCGTCGATTCTTCCGGTACATTGTCCTCAGGAATCGTGCATTCCGTCTCGTTTTTGTCAACGTTCGCAGAATCTTCCTCGACTCTGTCCTGCTCGCTTTCGTTCCTCGACTCGGCCTCTTCCTCAGCGTCCTTCGATTTTTCTGGCTCTTCGCTCTGTTTCCGGTCTTCCGGAATCTCGCCGATTTTTCCCTCGTTGTGCTTCGCGATCTGGAACAAATGCGACTGCGACGAGTTGTGCTTCTTCAGCGAACTCTTGCGCGTGAAACTTGCTGCGCACACTTCGCAAAAAAATTTCGCCTCCTCCTTCGTTATCTTCTTCTTCTTCTCCACGATCAACATTTTTCCGGACTTGGTGTGAACCACGGCGAACTTCCGCTGGGGTTTTCCGTCCGCGAATTGCGGCGACTCGTCGCTGAGACTCGTTTCGTGGGATCGCGGAACGTCGCTCTTTTTCCCCTCCTCTCCGTCGCTCTTCTTCCCCTCCTCCCCGTCGCTCTCGACCTCGACTTCCGGCGGGACTTCGCGTGGCGCGTCCACGAGCGGATCTTCGTCTTCGGCGCGGTTCCGCTTCTTCGACGACTCGTCCTGGAATTCCTCGGTCTCGTCCGATTTATCGATCGCTGAGTTTTCGCTCACCGGCTCGTCCGCCATTTTTTTATCGTCGCCGACAACCCGCGCTTCCGGTCTCGAAACCCTTTCCGTCGTTTCTTCCGAGCTTGCGAAGCTCTTTGTCAATTTCTCGTCGGAGATCGAGGAATTTTCCGGAACCGATTTTCTCCCGGGTCTCTTCTTTCCCGACTCGATGACTTCCGGAATTTTCCAGGTTTCCGCTTGTTGCGGGGACTCGACGACTTCCGGAATTTTACAGATTTCCGGTTGTTGCGGGGACTCGACGACTTCCGGCGCGCCGTTGCCGATCGTCTCGACGATCGAGAATTCTTCGTAATTTTCGTCGTCGGAGAACGCGAAATGCTCCACGGCGAGGGACTTCTTCTTGGCGGCGCACTTTCGTGGCGGACGAGATCGCGATTTTTCGTTGCTCACAGCAACCTTGGCCTTGACTCTAGAACTCGTCACGTTCTTGTCGATCTCCGAGTCGGGAGTACTCGGGACTTTCGCGTCGATTTTCGTCCCCTCGTTTGACGAGTCAACGATTATTTTATCAATTTTTTCAACATCCTCTACTTTTTCAATCTCATCGACGATCGCTTTCGAAGAATCGGTATCGGTTCGCTTGGATTTTTTCGTCTCGCTTCCTTCGACCGGAAAATCGTTCTTGATCTCCTGGCTCGAATCCTTTGCCCGATCGTCGTCCTCGATCGTTATTTTCCTCTTTACCGATTGGACCTTTTGCTCCGATCTTTCGTCGATCTTTGGAGCGTCCTCTTTCGGCCGATTTATCAACTTCATTATGTCAGCGAGGCACGTCTCGTCCTCGTACGAGTGATCCTCCGTTGTCGCTTCGTCGTCGACAGTTCTGCGTTTGTTCTTCTTCGGAGTGCTCGCTTCGAGAGATCTCTTTTTCGACGATCTTCCCGATACCGATTTTTCCTCGCGGACGTCCTCGATCGCACTCCCGACGATTTCCACGACGGGTGTCTCTTCGGGACGCTGACACTTCTTGTTTTCCGATTTTTCGTCACAATCGTCGATCTCGTTTCGTTCGAGAATCGTTTTGTTCGCGTTGTCCCCGTTCGTTGATTCGACGACCTTCGTCGTTTCGATTCTGTCGCTCTCCCCTTCTTTTGTCCCGGAAATGGTCGCTTTATCGAATTTTTCCGTTATCGGCTTGCTCGGCGATGTCTCGGATTGCTCGACGATCGGCGGGCTTATCTCGCTGAGAATGTTCGTCAGCTCGTCAGCGGCGTTGTCGAGCAAGCAGCCGACGTCGCCTTCGAGCAGGGCGTCTTTCTGCTTCGCGATTTTCGACACGATCTTTTCGAGGAAAGATCCCTTTCCCCGGGGCTTTCGTCTCGAGAGATCCAAAATAATGTCGTTCGTCGGCTCGACGTTGCTCGAACGCTCGTTGGTGCTTTTAACCGGAAGCGACGAGCCGCTCGGTAGCCAAGGAACATTTTCGATCTCCGGATGTTCCTGTCGCACGCTCGACTCCGAATTCTCCAAACTTTTTCCCCTCTTCTCCACCGAGTCCGATTTCTCCGTCTCGATGTCATCGAATTTCGATCTTTCCCGAGGTATCCGAGACTCCTCCGTTTCCGTCGAGCTGCAGGCCGCGTCGCTGCTCTCGGTCGGTTTTACGCTCGCCCGGGCGTTCGAAGACTCTCCCGCCGCGACGTTGTTTCCGCCGATTTGGCTCGAGCTCGTCTGAATACCGGTCTCCGGGGTCGCCTCGATCGACGTCTGGACCGTCAGGACGACGCTCTGCTGCGCCTCGACCGGTATGTTAACCCCCTCCGTCAGGATCCCGATTACGTTGCTCAGGCTTCGTTTCCCGACTCGATCGCGACGAGAACATCGCGATTTTTTTGGACGCACGACCTTCAGCTTCGACAGACTCACCGGCGTCTCCGACGAGTTTTCCTTCCCGCTGTCCACGTTCGAGTTGCTCGACTCCTGCTGCAAGTGCTCGAAACTCAGGCTCGCGACGTCGCCGCGATTCTCCGGGGCCACGATCGATTTTTCCTCGAGATCGAGCGCTTCCGGCGAACCCTCGAGGATCTCCTGGGGCGCTTGGAAACACTTGGTCGCCTCGAACGATTCCTCGGCGACGATGTCGATCAGCCTCTCAAGATTTTTCTTTACCTCGTCCTCGAGATCTTTCTCGACGATCGAATTTACAAGATTTTCCGATTCAATTTTTTCTTCGACGACGATTTCTGACGAGTCTTCGGTCGGTTCTTCTATCCGGCTCTCTGAGTTTTCCTTCATTTCTGGTTCTTCGTGAATCACTCTCGGCTTCGGCTCGCCAAGGTTTTTCTTGATTGCAAATTCTATGGACTCGTCCAGGTGTTTGCTGACGATCGTCTGGTCTATTTTTTTGTGAAGAATCTCTCGGATCGTTTCCTCGAGGCTCTTCGTCCCGAAGCTCGCAGCGACCTCTCCGTCACTCTTGTCTGCCATTTTCTCCGTCGAGTCGGTCTTGTCGATTTTTTCGATCGTTTCTTCGTCGCGGGGCTTCTCGTCCAATTTTTCGTCAACGTTGGACATTTTTATCGGTTCTTTTGCACTATCCTCGACTACGATCTCTATCGACTCTTCGACACTCTCGTCGTCGATCTTTTCCTTCGTCTCCGGAAGATTTTTCGGGGAACCTTCCTGCGGACTCTCCGTCTCTTCCTTCGTTTCGGATTTCTCGCTGCTCCGAGTCTTATTCTCGCGACTTTCGTTGCAGAGCCGAGTTTTTGTTCGACCCCTTCGTTTGCCGACGTTGCTCTCGGGCTTTCTTGGCTCTTCGGGAATCGTTTCTTCGTGCTCGATTTTTCCCTCCGCGTCCTTTTCTCTATCGTCTCTCTTCTCTTCCTCGGCTTTCTTCAAATCTTTCTTGTCCTGCTTTCTTGGCGAGACCCTCGGAAGGCTCTTTTCCGTTTCCTGCTGGACACTCTCCTCCTTCTCGCTCTTCCTGTTTCCCTTGCTTTGTTGCGGACTGCTCGTCTTCGCGTTCCGCAGCAGTCGCGTTCTCTTGACCTTTTCTCGCGTCTTGACGCCGATCGCCGAGATCGAATCGTCGCTCGGAGTCGTGACTTTCCCCGGATCCTCGCTCCGACGATTCTTCGAGAAATCCTCCAGGGAAGCTGCTCGACGCTCCTGCCTCGTTTTTCTCGTTTCTACCGACTTCGGGGCGTCCAACCTTCTCGGAATCTCCATCTCCTTTCTCGAATCTTTGGAACCTTCCCTCTTGGATCTCTCGACCCGGTCGTCGCTGACCGAGGCCCTGGACAATGGATTACGGTTTTTCGATCCGATCTCGTTGGCAGGGCTCTCGGAAATCTTCGTCGCTTTCTCGGTGACGATTTTCCGTCGTCGTCCACGGGTCGGACGCTGCTCCGGCTCGACGCCCCGACCGTTCTGCACCGAATTCTTTATCCTCGTTACGTCGATCACGTTCTTGGAGATAACTTCGTCGAGATCGACCTCGGTGTTGACGATCGGTTGACTCGTCGAGTTTTTCCTCGAGTTCTTTCTCGGCCTGCCGACGGGATTCGGTTGCTCCGAAATTTTCGGAGCGTCTTCCTCCCTCTCGCTCTTCGCCCCGTCCGCCTCTTTTTCGATCCCGAGGACATTCTTTTCGACCTCGGGAACGTTTTTCTTCAAGCTCTTCCTCGTCTTGACCGCAGAATCCTCCCGCGACCTCGCGCTCTCTACAATTTTATCCTCCGGGGTCTTTTTTCCCGACGCGTTCCTCCGAATTTTTCTGCCCGGGCCTCTCGACGGTACCAGACGCGTCGTCCACTTCTCGGACCCTTTCCCCGTCGCCCCGGTGGCCAAGGACGCGCTCCGTCGTCTCTCCGCGACGATCGATCGCCAGGAAGTCTTTTCCCCGTCGAGGGGTTTCCTCTGGACGCTCCGTCTCGGAAATTTGGCGCCCTCGGACGTTCCGGGAGCGTGGACGAGCAGCAGGCTGTTCCTCCGGGTCGATATACGATCGGGCTCCGGTCTCTGGGACCTCGTGACGATTTCCGGCTTCCTCGCGAACTTTCCGTCGTGCGTGCGCAGCTGGGAGCGTGCTTTCAACGAGGCGTGCAGCGAGACGCTCGGGTCGACGTTTTTCTTCCGCCTCGCCGAGTCCGGCCTCGAGTCCTCCTCGATCCTCGCCTCCTTCTCGATCTTCCCGACGGCGCGTCTCGTTATTATTCTCCGCTTCGTCGCCCCGTTGTGTATCAAATTGTTCGATTTTACGTTTCGCTTCTTGCTCACGACCCGGACACCACGGACGATCTTCGTCGAACGGTTGCTCGACTCGAGGTTCTTCCGGGCTCGCGATGACTCTCCGGATCCCTTCGGCGTCTCGAACTTCCGGGACTCCTTGAACAGGCCCGAGTCGTCCTTCACGTCTTCTTCTTCTTCTTCCTCTTCTTCTTCCTCTTCTTCTTCCTCGGCGTCCTCCTCCTGTTCTTCCTCCCCCTCCCCCTCCTCCTCGACCTCCTCCGTGTCGCTCTCCTCGTTCTCCAGACTCTCCTTGGCCTCGCTCTCCCGCACGACGCTCTCGATCGCCGCCGCTATGTTGTCGCCACGACAACGCTTCCGCTGGTACGACTTCGCGTTCTTCAACAGCTTGTTCCGTAACACCGCTTTCTGGGACAGCCGACTCGCGCTGCCGCTGCTCGCGTCCACCAGCCGAGGCCTCGATCTTGTTTGTATCTGAAAGAAATTAATGTAATCAATGTTTCTCTGTTTCTCTTGAGAATTTTACTTTTTTTTGTTTAATGTGATATGGTCATGGTATTGTTTATTACATATTTTGTTAAAATTTTTTATAAACTTTCTTTACCGTCATATGTACGTGTATGTCAATTTTTAGAAAGTTTCACCATGCGGAAGTCGAGATATTTATTGGTAAAAATGACATTTTTTTGCATTCTTCCATAAGAGCGCGTGTTAAATATTGCGATTTTCAGCAATAAATATTTCAACTTCTACGTGGTGAAGCTTTCTAAAATTTTGTACACATTTTTATACAATATCGAAGAAGCTTTGTTTAGTTTTTTTCTTAAGTGAGTATTTTTTT
>JAPYYW010006425.1:0-12278 GCA_030522545.1 Cremastinae sp. A BG-2022a
GAGAATGTTCTTTATCACTAAAGAAATTTATATAAATTCAGAAAAAAATATCGTCTACATTATTTTCGAGTAATCGAGTAGTAAAGTTACGTCCTTATAAACGGAATGTATATCTATATTGTCTAAAAGTGGCTATTTCATGGTTCAATTGTTCGAAAAATACGTAGACGAAAATTCTAAAAAAAATTGTATTCACGTAAATATTCTCTCCAAATTTAAACGAATTTTTATCATTTCGTTCAACCTCCTTATCTTTACAAATGGAAGATTACGTCATGTTTTTCTAATTCAGAAAATGAAAAAATTAAAAAAGAGTGTTTCAATGATAGACGGTTTAATATAGGCGCATACTTAGAAAATTGAGTTCATACGACTTCAAAAATCGAGTATAATACATTTATTCGGTGAGCAAATAAGCCAAGTAGAATAAATTGCGAAAGTGTCAAATTGCAAGACATGTAAAGCGAAGCCAGATAAATTCACGGTACAACTGACTTCGTTTTGCATTTCGGGTTCGAAGTGATGCACTTCAAGCTAGGGAATCCGTACTTCTGAATCCTCTCATTCAAAAAAGCCGACGACTTCGTGAGTTATGCGACTTACAAGTTGACTCTCGTAGGGTTTCTTTTTAGTTTTATCTTCAATCACATTTCGGAGCTTAATTCTTCAAAAAAAATTTTCTTAAGGTAGTTCTATAGTGTTATCGATTATATTTATGAATTTGTTGAAAATTGGTACAGTCATTCTTTGATACGTTACGTATATGCTTACCAAATTTTAAGAGGTTTCACTACGTAGAAATTGAGATATTTATTATTAAAAAGCCCTATTTTCAGTGCTCTTCCATAAGAGCCCGGGTTAAATATTACTATTTTCAGTCCTAAATATCTTGAAATCTCGATGGTGAACCTTCTTAAAATTTTGCACAGCTTTTTATTGTACTTCAAAGAAGCTTTCGCTAGTTTTTTTTTAAATCCTAAGATTACGATTTTTTCAATTTTCGTACGTACGAGGCAAGTACAAGTCATCTTGGATGACCTTGAATTTTGAGTATGTTGTTCTTGAAATAATTTGCAACAACTTTTCTTAAGGTAGTTCTACCATGGTTCTATGCTAAAAATGATTTTCTATAGAATTTGTTAAAACTTTGCACATATGTTCTTTAACGTAGTCCTCGAATGTGTGTCAAATTTTAACAGGTTCCTCCATCTGAAAATTGAGATATTTATTTTTAAAAATCATATCTTTTTGTAACTTTTCATAAGAGCCTGTGTTAAAATGTGATTTTCAACATGAAATATCCTGATATCTAGATAGAGAAACCTTTCAAAATTTGGCACCAACCTTTATACACCATCAAAGAAGGTTTATCTAGTTTTTTTTTTAAATCTATAGAAAAAAATTTCAACTGATGATTTTACCTTTACTTTACATAGGAAGCAAATTTTTGAACGGACTGTCGCGGTAGAAATACCTTAATAAACTTAAGCTCTAAAACCACATAATATGGAGATAAATTGAAATATAAAAATTTTTGATTTGACTGTACCTATAGAACTACCTTAAGTCATTGCGCCAAAACATTTTTAGAAAAAGTCGATTTAAAAATATGTGCGCTATGAAATTTTTTTTTCAAAAAAGTGTTAAATTGCGTTATAAACTATAATTAATGATTTAACGAACTTACCCACTTACGATTACCCTCAATCTCGAAAAATTTTTATTTGCCACAACTTGAGGTGTTTTGGTACAAATAGCAAAATGATAAAAATTTGTTTTAATTTGGAAAAGATATATTATTTCATATGAAACACATATGCATTGAAAGCAGAGTTAATTTAAAAATATTTCGTTGAAATAACACTTCTTTTTTTGAAATAATTAGATTTCAGTTAAGTCATCACAGATTTCTGTTGAATTTGCAAAAAAATTTCTTTGAATGTATCGGAAGAAAAATTTTGTTGGATCAACCAAATTTGGTTTTCAGTGTGAATACGACTTTTTAAATAATTGTCGTCCACATATTTTCCGAACAATTGAATCATGAAATAATATTCTGTAGACAATATAGCTAAACGTTCCTTAGTAATAAGAACGTACCTTTTGCACTTGATTACTTGAAAATAACGTAGACGATCTTTTTCCGAATTTATATCAATTTCTTTGGTAACAGAGAACGTTTTTACAAATGGTTTATCGTGTACTTAACAAATTTTGATTCCCCATCATTTTAGTATGTAAAGCTTTATTTATTTTCGCCAGTTAAACCAAAACCCTTCTAATAAATAGGGTATGAGATTAATGGGAGGGAGAGGCTGCTCTCTGAAGGAAAAGGCATTCATACTCTTGAACTTCATTTATACAAGTTAGTTCTATCGTTAATGTTATTTTCCGCCTCTCCACATTGCTTTTGAAATTTTTACTAACTCGAGCTTTATGGATCTATCGGGTTTAGAATGTTTGAGTGATTTTAATGAGTTCACACTGAAATTATTTAGTTTACATAACCAAACTCCTCAAATATTCGAAGAAAGTTTGGTCATTAAGAAAAATCCAACTATAAATCGAAAATTTTATTTTTGTAGACGAATACTTGATTAACCTATTCTTAAAATTTTATCAAAATTCATGGCGTCGTTTTTTAACAAAAAATGCTTCAATTTGAGATTTTTTCTAGGCTATACACGCGCACTCTCATGAAGATTGATGTCTAGAAATTCAGTTATCCAAAACTTTATCGCTAGAAAGTTTTACTTATCCCACTAACGCCATACAAAAATTGAAACACTATACAATGGACCAAATGGCAAAGACAAAGACTCAAAGACATTCATCATGTCATTTATGAGTTTATTATACAAGATACTGTCACCTTTTCGACGAAAATCACTAAAATTGCCTTATGGACAGCTACTCTCAAATCCTTTCAGTTGTCCAACCTCGATACTCTATAAATAAATCATTACTCATGAATTTGACATATTAGAAGTGATTGTAGGAGTTAATGGAATGATTATTTAACATAAATAACGTAATTTGCATATTTTTTTCGATTTAGTCATTCACTCGACTCCAAAAAACTGGCCGAATTGCTTTAATTGGCTAGAATAAAAAAAAGACGAATATAGGAATTTGAGCTTAAATGAAATGAAAGCTTAAATGGTGGATATAGTGTAAAGGTATGCAGTGGATATGCAATTTCGCGAAGCGAGAAAGGTACCGAGACAGGCGGGATCGACGTGCAGAGAAATAGGGTGGGGGTTGAGAGGCATTGGTGGAATATATTCAAGCGTTTGGGCGCCACGTGCAGCTGATTGTGACGTATGATACTCGTATATCATTCGGTGGGCTATACGCTTCTCGCTCTCTCGTCTCGAGGCTTGCTTCGAGCCTCGACATTTTTCTCCTGCGCTTTATTACACGCTCGAGATATTTTTCAGTTATATATCAGCGAAATATTCACGGGGCACTGTATATGCGGTAGCTCAGACGCCGCCTGTCCGAGAAGAAAGTGTTTTTTTCCTTCTTCCGACTCTCCTCCTGTCCTCTTTTTTACTCTACCATTCTCCCACTCTCTCTCTCTCTCTCTATTGCACTCTTTTTTTCTTCTCTGTATGGGCGACATTTTCAAAAATATGACAACTTGATAAATTTTTGGTGTTTTGCTCTTATGAGTATATGAAAAAATGTCGTGCCAACTTTGAAATCGTTTTACTGAATGGTTCAAGAGTTATCAAACTCCAAAGTTGTTAAGATTTGACATTGCTTCTTATTGGAGAATTTGTAAATTTGCACTGAATACAAATTTAAAAATATAAGATTCTTGTGAATTTTTTTAAATATACTTTTGTATAGACATAAATTTAAAATGTTAAACGTTTTTTTATTTAATTGTTTAGACAATAATGTAACGGTTAAATTATTGTTAAATTATTGTTACTTTTTAGCAAAAGCCAGCGTCTGGGTTTTACGATTTTAACGTCAAGAATTTACTTTTTGCTGGGATTGTTTGTCCCATATATTCTTCAGGATGTCGTGCTGATTAAGTATTGTTAGATAATTTTTTATAAAGTTAATGAAACTGTACAGAAAGGACAAAAATTTGCACAGGTCATCGATCATTTGAATGCACATTTTAATTTCAAACTATGCTATTTTAACATGTCCTCTTATGGCGAAATGCTCAACATATTTTTTAAACAGAATTTAAAAAAATCATTGATAATTGGAAGTCAAGAAAAGTTTTGATAAACTTTTTAATTAAGGTAGTTCTATCAGTACAGTCAAATCAAAAGTTTTTATCTCAATTTATCTCCTTATCATGTGGTTTTTGAGCTTAAGTTTATTAACAAAAGTTGTTGCAAATTCTTTCAAGAACAACATACTCAAAATTCAAAGTCATCCAAGGTGATCTGTACTTACTATGTACGTATGAAAATAATGAAAAAAAAATCTTACAATTATTTTAAAAACTAAGAAAAGCTTCTTTAAACTACAATAAAGAGCTACGCTAAATTTTAAAAAGATTCACCATCTAGAATTTAAGATATTTAAGATTGAAAATCGCAATATTTAACACGGGCTCTTGATGGGAGAGCACCAAAAATTGGAATTTTTAATCATAAATATCTCGATTTCTATGTGGTTAAACCTCTTAAAATTTGATACACATATGCATGCCATATCAAAGAAGGTTTATCCAAAATTTCAATGAATTCCTCAGAAAACGAAAAAACGGTAGAACTACCTTAATTACTAACGATCTATATGGAGTCATAAAAAACGTAAGTTATCAAAGTAAATTACTTTGATAACTTTGATACTTTGATTACTTTGATACTTTGATACTTTGATACTTTGATTACTTTGATACTTTGATCTTTAAATATTTTCACTTGTTAAACTGTGATAACAATTTTGAAATTTAAAAGATTTTTTCCTTAAAAAAATAGTAATTTCCATTATAAAAATAATTAAATTAATCTAAATTCGTCTGTCACCAGATTACCACCTTAAAATTATTTAGAAAATATATATATACAAATGATAAATCAGATATTTAAAATTAATATTTATTAGTACAACGTCATTATAGTTAATTTAACTATTATAGTTAATTATAGTTATAGTTATTATAGTTAATTTATAGTTATTATAGTTAATTAATAGTTATTATAGTTAATTTAACTATAATACATATGGTTGAAATGACAATTTCTTAACAAAAATTTTATGAAAAAATATATATTTCGAAATAATAAAAGTTAATTTAGAAATTAATGATGATTTAAATGATATATAAGGGTTGAAATAATGAAGGCAGAGCAACCTGGCGGACAAAAATAAAAATGATACCGACAGAAAAATTCTCATCGATCTGTCAATACTGCAGATTTCCTTTTTTTCTCATATTGTCATCGATGAGGTAGAACCCTTTATAAGGGTAAAAATATTTTTTCGAGTGCAGCGCCGCACGTCGGTGGAATTAAGTACCCACAGACGAAAGAGTCTCTTTATTTCCGATAGGGTTTTTATACTCACTACCCCACAAATTCAAATTCAGAAAAAATAATTTCACATAGTATATTTCTTTTGACTGCCATATTCCAGTTTTTATTTTGAAATATACAATACTAATTTTTATATGGGTGAATAAGGTAAACGTCCCTATAGATGGACATGTCCACATAGTTGGATAATTTTTGATATATCATTTTTAACATTTGAATTATTTTTTTCTTAATAAAATCGTATGAATTATTTTTCATATACAAAGATGTTTATTTTTCATATCGTTAATCTATGGAAATAAACTCGCTCAACCCTAGAGAGAGGATCGATTTTCTGTCTATATAACTATAGGGACATCCTACATATTCAAACGCTCAAGTATTTATTTATTAGAAATATTGTCTAAAATTATTACATGAGTTTTAGATGACTAAAATATCAGACAATAGTTTACATGTGAATTTGAAGCAGATTTCTTTGTTTGAATATTTTTTAAATAAAGATAAAGTGTGAAAACCCTTATAACTGTCCAACTATTGGGAAGTTTACCTTAAATGTTCAATAAATGAACAAATAAATAAATAAATAAATAAATAAATACGTAAATAATACTTTTTCTGAATCGTGTACATTCTCACATAACATTTTTATATGTTCCAAGTTATGTATGTTTTCTTGTACACACCTAAATTATATGTAAATTGTTTATTATTAATTTTTACAACTGTATCTGAACAAGGCTTACTTATTATCTAAAGACGTACATTATAATAATCATAAATTTAAAAAAAGCTTCAAACAAATATAGTTGAAAAATTTTTTTTTCTCGCGAAGGGGAAGAGTGAGGGTATAACGAATGTAGTTGAAAGCGCCTAGAATCAGGCAACGGGACGCACATCGGTGCAACGATCCGGCGAGCGTTGAAGGGGGTTGGAGAGACAGGGATTCAAATTGAGGGTATTCGAGGAAGGATCTCCGACTGTGAATTCAGTGATCCGAGAATTTCGACGTCAAAGAATATTCGAGAGGAGCTCGCCGAGGTTATGGAGGGGCCGGGTGGTCGTTTAGCATCGTATTTCGCGTCTTTGAACGCTCGGAGGAGGACGGAAGGAGGAAGAGAATTTGGATAATCGTCGAGGATCCCGTTATTATCTCGCGATCGCCATTATAACGACGGCGGACCGAATGGCGATAAGGATCGCGATAATTCAGGTGCCAGAATAAGTGAGAACCCGAGCCTTCGGCCAAACAAGTATATTTGGGTCAGTTTTTACCCTTTTCTCTCTCTCTTTCTCTCTCTCTCTCTCTTTCTCTCTCTCTCTCTCTCTCTCTCTCTCTCTCTTTCTCTCTCTCTCTCTCTCTCTCTCTCTCTCTCTCTCTCTCTCTCCCTCTCTTTCTCCCTTCGAATTTTTTATTTCTTATTTTTTTACTACACGCTACGCGCGCAACTTTAGAATAGAATAGAATATATATTTATTATACCGGGGTATACATGGTCCCGTGCGTGTAAGGAAGATCGGTACGATAAGTGTATGAAAAAGTAATAATATACATAGAAAAAATATACATATACGTGTGAGTATAAAGTACAGAGCGCAGACAGAAAATAAGAATGATATAAAAATAATAGAAGATAAGATAAGAAAAAGAAAAGAAAAGAAAGCTCTATTAATGAAAAGTGAATTTAAGAAAACGTAAGAGGGATGCTTGAAAAAATTTGCTCAAAAATAAAGTCGAACAGAGCTGTTTTTAATGAAGCAAAAGAGGAAATAGCGGATAGCAGAATAATGCAATCTGCCAACCGAATTGAAATTATATTAAAATTGAAATTAATTATTAAGAATTACTCATTTTCGTGATCAAAGCATAACGATGATTCTTAAAATTCTTACTTCCGCTCACTTCAACATCACATCTATTTATAATAAATCGTAAGATTTTTGCGAAAAACAGAACTTAAATAAAGTATATTCCTACGAATCTTATCGTTTTGAAGAAAAATGGGATTATCGACCTATTTTTTAAGCAAATCGTTGCTAAACGTGAGCATTTGCTCGAATATTTAACGGATATCTTGGTATTTAACCATATTTAAACTTTCACGTAGAACCGCCGAATTCAAACGTGCCCACAATTTACACTCATATTTTTTGTGCATCTTCAAGTTTTCTTTATTTATTCGATGTTCAATAAGTATGCACATCTTCCTATCTTGGTTTTCTCAAAAAAAAATTTTGCATATTACTTTTTTTTTTAGAAAGCAACGTATACGTTTTCGATAATGTGACATTTTGAAATTTTGAGAGTAACCTCGAGTACTATACTCAAATCGTTGATAATTAGTTTTTGATGTTGCAATTGCTGGTAAATAAAAATTTCAATTTTGTTGACAATACATAAATTTCCTTATTTCTTTCAATTTTTTATAATGATCTCTACTTCTTCGTAAATTACGTGAATTAGTTGCAAATAACTTTTAACTATAGTCTACAGCGACACGACTATACCTTAAGTCACAAAAATTCTTCCAAAATAAATCCATGATATATTTTATCATTACCTTCGTTATCAATCACGAATTTTCTCATTTTTTTTTCCAAAGTTCTCGCTCTTCACAAAAAATGCAAAATATTCGCCGATCGTTATCTCGGGAGCATATCCTTCCTCCGTTTTAAATAGAATCGTCAAGTTCGGGATCTCCTTGAGATCGGAGCGGGCGAAATGATCGCGAAACGAGGGTTCCGTGAAGCTAAAAATGAGAAAGATGAAAAGCTTATGTAAGAGCGAGCGAAAGAGAGAAGTGAAACGACGAGTGAATAAAAATACAAAGAGGAATAAGGTAGAAGACGAAGAATGAGAAGAAAAAAAAATAGAAAATGACGAAGATGGAAAGAGCCAAAGAGAGCGAAAAAGAGAAAAAATGGAAGAAGAGTCTGGGTCGAGTTTGTTGGCGCGAGAAGTGACGGGGGAGGGGCGGAGTTTTCGCGAGTATTATCTTGTCAGCGCAAGGATAACGACACCTCGGAGGCGTTTTCAACGCGGAGCTCCCATCAATTATAAATCCCTCGGAGTTCTCTTCGCGGATCGAGAACCAAGATTTCCACCGCCCTTCCGCCTCTGCGCGATGTCCCGAGACGAATATCAGCCGCCAACATCCGCGATATTCTATCCGGCGATGAGATGCCAAATAAAAATGGAGACCCGCTCGATTTCTCTCGACAGCCACAATAACTATTATTATCTTGCCAACATCTCAAATTCGCCCCCCGTCGTTATTTTCAAGTCAATGCAGCCCATTTCCAATCGTTTCGATCCGATAACAAACGAGAAAAAGTTTCGCGCCGTTTAGAATTTCGCGTTATCCAGGGAATACAAAATTATATGAATCGACATATTTGATTGCATACGGAATGTTTTTTTTCCCTGTTTTTAATCAGTTTTGAATGATCAAATAAACGAAAAGAATGAGATGGTGATTTTTAAAACGCTTTCGTTAATAAATAAAAAAATAGAGAAGGAACATAAATAGACAATTGAAAAAATAACAATCTCTTGATCTTGCCAATAGTTCAACTTTCAAGGGTGTTGAGTTCGTACAGCAAAAAATCAAAAGTTTGACAATATTTTTCTCTTGTACAAAGTTGTTTAAGAATATACATTTATTAAGAAATTTTGATAAAAATTAATTGAAGAAAAACATATTTGAAATTCTAGGTCATCCAATGACAGCTGTCTACGTGATTAACCAAAATGAAATAATGAAATTTTTTTGAAAAATTAGATGAAACCTTTTCATTGCCATACAAAGATCAGTACTAAATTTCATGTAAATTAATAAATTTGTTACTTATATATATTTATTGTACAATATTGCAACTAAAAACACGTATTCTTATGGAAAAGTACAGAAAAAAGTCATTTTTAACAATTAATATTTTAATGAGGAGCTTTTTAATCGTCGTTAACTTACATAACTTTTTGGAGATGTTGTTTAATATTATGTAAAATTTACAAACATTTCCCATCATTTTTACCAGATCGTCGTCTTCAAATATTTTTTCACATATAAATTAGAGATAAAATCATCAGATGAACCCTGTAAAAAATAATATCTAGAAAAACCTGACAAACTTTCTAAAATATATTTAACTATAATTTTTTGCTAAAAAAATCGATACATATTTTACTAACATATCTCGATTGATTGGCAATTTTAAAAAGAGTATTAGACTGTCAGTTCTGTTGAGACTTTTCAAAGATATTTTATATCAAATTCGTGCACTCGGAAAGAGTCAATCCATTTGGATATACCAGAGTGTAATAAGAAAATTGTTTTTCCCTTGATCGATTGTTCATCATATCAAGCAAATGGTAAAAATATGAAAACGAAACAAAACATCGACATAAATAGTGCAATCTTCATTCTTCGTCACTTTCGCTTGTTTTTTTTTTTAATTTTTTTTTTTAAAACCCTACCACAAAAATAACATTATTTTTAAAATTAAATTTTTATTTTAACTATATAGAGTAAATAAACAGAATAAAATAAAATAAAAATAATATTTAGGATATTAGAAACTTTTAATAATTGACTATAAAATAACAATAAAATGAAGTAAATGTAATTAAAATGGTGGAAGGATCCAAACAGGTGTGAGAAATCTGTTTTGCAACGTGTCAAAGGGTGTTTAAAAAAATAGGGAGAAGCGGAAGCGACGAGATGAGCGAAAACGCGTTAATAGCATGTCGGTACGAGACACGAAGGTTAATTGCACGCCACACTTCTGAAACGGAGCGCTTCGGGCCGAATGAGTTATTCCTGAGCCTGGGAATTATCTAAACGATGAACGAGGCTCGGGCAAAAAATAGCTTCTTTTTTTACGGCTGATGAAAGCTTCCTCAAGAAAGAATGTCCAACGAAGTGTCAATTTAAACGAGTTTATTGCTGCCACATCGAGAATTCCACATCCGGTTGGGCGTACCCTGAAATTTCTTTTTTCAAGACTCAATTGGGTTTTTACCTCGATGGAAATTGAGAATATTTTTTGCCAACTATATTAAGACAGAACAAGGATCGTTGCGTGAAATAAAATATGAAATTATTGTGTAAAAGTAAAAAAGATTTAACGGAAGATTTGCAAAGTATTTACCAAATTATTTATTTAAAAAATTACATAAATTTTTCAAAATATAGATAATGCTAAAAATATAATTTTAAAAATCATCTTGAAAATACGCTTCGTTCAATTTCCCATTTTCTTTTCGAGTCCTATCCACCCTGACATCTTCCCAGCCGGTAGATCCAGCAGAGCAAATATTACTTTTCCCGAAGTCGGGAAATGAGAAAATGATAAGAGAAAACGCGAGTTGTATATACACGTTTTTAATAAAAGAATATAAAAACGATGGGTGAGACGAGTCTCTCTCTCTCTCTCTCTCTCTCTCTTTCTACGGTGATTTTGTCAGAACTTGAAAATATGTGGCGCTAAGAGAGAAGCGCGAAGAAATCGGGGAGGAAACGAAGAAATTTGCGCGGGGTCAGGTTTAATGAAGAAAGGGAGAAAAAAGGAACCCGAGCTGAGGAAAATGGCGTCAGTTTCTTGGAGAACATAAATCTTTCCGTTGTTTTCTTATCGGCTATTCGTTCGTTGGAGAATAGTCAGAGTATGTATCTTAAATTTTTTATACATTGATGTCTTTTTCTCGTTTCATCAATTTTTTTATCTTTCTTTTCCACAGCTTGTGGAAAAAGTGTTTATAAAATGCAAAAATTAAAATCAACTAACTTCATTCTCAATTGATTACATTTTTGATATGTTATTGAGAAATATTTGAAACATATGACAAATTTTGAAAAGATTTACTTAATGGTTTCAGGGTTATGAGAGTTTTATGGCGACTTTTAATTATTTAGAGAAAGTAAAAATTGGAATAATGTAGTATTACTTTTAATTATGTTATTGATTCATTACAATTCATCTCAAGAAAGAAAAATAATATTTAAGAACGATTCGCTTTTTGAAAGGAAAATAATATCTGAATATCATCGAACATCCTCATTATTCTTGACAAAATAAATTAATGCCTGCACCAACTTACATCATACAATAAGATTAAACCATAAATTAATAAATTATTAAAATCGTGATCTCGTGGTCCTGATAACAAAATAGCGCTGTAGAATAGTATAACCACAAAAAGACAATACTAAATACTATTATTTTACTCTATCTGTATACAATATTTTGCTATCTACAATGGAACTGAAACTAGACTATGATAAAGTCAAAATCTAATTTAGTACAAAATCAATAATATCTACAATCCTGACAGATATGTAGAAACAAGTTTTGCAGCTGATTTTAGTTCCCTGATACGACCTCTAGAAAAACTCTAGTACATATATTGGTACAACTTATTTATTAGACCACCCCCAAGTGTTCTTATCAACTTCCTTTTACAAACTTATTGTTCCAATTTTTCCCTTTTTCTTTATCCTTTCCCTCCTATTTTTATACATACGTACCAGAAGAATTTCAGTTAGCGTCAGTCATAAATCCATCATTTAGATGAAATGAAAATTGTTATAAAACAAAATTACACTATACCAGTCAGTATAATTAAATAAACCTTAGGCCAAGTTTAAAAATATATCAAAATTTAATACTAAAATTTATTATAATGGCCAAGTTTTAGATTCACAATATAGCTGTCACTGAATAATTGACAATACCGCACTTATCTCTTGGTTTACTGTAATTGCGAGT
>JAPYYW010006430.1:0-13549 GCA_030522545.1 Cremastinae sp. A BG-2022a
TCTTTAATAAATTAGCAACAACTTTTCTTAATAAACTTAATCTCGCAAATCACTGTGAACGTCAGAAAAACGTCATCAAAACGGGATAAACTTTTGGATATGACTGTCACAGACCAACCACCTTAATATAAGTAAATCGCGTATGAAAAAGTAAATAAAATAAAGCTTTCTTCAAAATAAGGATTTTTATTATTTTAATTTTCAAATAGTTGTTATATTGACGACTCTGAAATTATAACCTCTTTAAGTTTATTAATAAAAGTTGTTGCAAATCGATTCAAGAACAACACTTAAAATTCAAGGTCATCTAAGGTGTTCTGTACTCGTTATATACCCATGAAAATCATTAATAATAAAGGCATGAGATTTGTATTTTAAAAAAGTAAGGAAAACTTTTTTGAAGTACCATAATGAAATCGTGCAACATTTTAATAAGCTTCACTGTCCAGATGCCAATATGTTTAGTTTTAAAAATTGCAATATTTAATACGTGTTCTTATGGGAGAGCACTGAAAATCATGATTTTAAAAAATTAATATCTCGATATGTATACGATGAAACTTTATAAAATTTAATACATGTATATAAATTATATAAAAAAGTTTTGCACAAATTCTTGAAAAGTTGCACGAATCTTATTTGATGTCATTTTGAAACGTATATTAAATTTTATTACGCCTTCCCATCTATTAATCGATATATGAATTGTTGAAACGTGTGTTAAGCATAATAATCCCTTAAAAAATAAGTGAAAAAGAAATAAAAATGAATAAGGAAGGAAGAACAACGGAAGAAAAAAATGGAAGAGTGCAGAAGCGGTTACGCTGCGTTACCTCGAATAACGATCCAATAATTTTATTCAATATATATATTCTAGGCCATAGTCCAGGGCTTGTCTATAAACATTGATCAATTGAAAATAAGATTACAGTGAGGGCCAATAATTCTTACTATCATCGCTTAATGATCCAACTATTATCGATTATTTATTGAGTACCAGGCAACGTTTTCTACCATATTTCAACATCCGATTATAGAATATATTCAATTTCCTTAAAAAAATTAAAGTAAACTGATACGGCAATATTCCATCCAGAGTTTTAATTTCAGTAGTAACACTATATATATAAGAACATTTAAATAAAATAATAAATTGTGTTATTAAAAATTACATAAAACAAATAAAAATTGCCCAATGCGTCAAAAAAATAATATATATTCAGTGACGAAATGAATATCGTAATGACTTACACGAAAAATTTAAAAATCAAAAAGTGAACATTTTTTAATGATATTTCGAATGTTCGTGAATGACGAATACTTTTTGAATTCCGGAACGAAGAGAAAAAGTAATAACGAGTCAAGTGTGTAAAGATACAGTAAAAAAAGAAGGCTGGCCCAACGAAATATTTATCTCCACATAAAAAGTGTCTTCGATATTCGAAGCTCGATCGAGACGTTGTAAAGTTCATCGAGACTTTACGGTCGTACTCGTCAAGATGGGAAAACCTACAAAGATATGTAAGAAATGAAGGAAATAAAAAAAAAATTCCGTGGCTTATGCAACTTTCGAATCTGCAATCGTAGATCAGGTTAAGAAGCTCGGAGGAAGAGAGAGAGAGAGAGAATAAGAGATGGTCACAGTAAGGGGGCGGTAATAGTGCGCGCTGGGAGAAATAGCGGAGCTATCCCCGCGTCTGAGGATCTTAAAAACGTAACGAGGGCGTTCACGAGGTCCGACACCGCGGGAAGTCCGCGTTATTGCAGTAAAACGCTTCCTACCGAGTTTGCCTTCTCGCATTTATACCGGCCCTGCGCGTTTATATATTATTTTATCCCTATCTTCTATTTGCGTACATATACGAATTTTATAGAGTTCGTAGGATAGGAGGCCTCGGCTGGAGATTCTTTGATCTTTGTGGAAATTTTCTCCACTTTATGTACCCGCTCACCTCTGTATAGGCCGACTCACAAGAGTGTGTCAATCATTTATATATAATACCGATAACATTTATATTAAACCAATCATAAAAAGATCAATCGATAATACATATCAAATATAAATAAATATATAAATATATAGGTATATTAGACTGATGGTCCAACAAAATATTACCAATGTTTTTTTAAAAATAATTTATCAATTTTTAATTTTGCCAAATTATTCATTTTTTCATTAATTATTAAATTATTAATTTTGACACATCATTAATTTTTATTACATAATTTTTTTTGCAGACACACGTTTATTACCTTCGGAATAATGAGAAAAGATGAAAAACCAAATTTCACCCCTTTAAACATTTTTCGGAGTTGGTTTTTTTTTATTTTTTTTTATTTTTCATTTAAATAACATTGAGGTTTAAATAACATTGAAAATTTTCTTCATTTTATTTACCAGCTCACCCCTATAGACCGACTCACAAGAGTGTGTCAATCAAATATATAATACGAATAACATTTATATTGTACCAATATATAATAAAATGATCAATCGATACCACATCAAATATAAATATATCAATATATAGCTAAATTAGACTGATGGTCTAAAAAAATGTATCAATATTTTTTGTTAATTATTAAATTATTAATTTTGCTAAAGTATTCATTTTTTTGTAGACACACGTTTAATACCTTCGGAATGATAAAAAAAGATGACGCACCAAATTTCAGCCCTTTAAACATTTTTTGGAGATGGTGATTAGTAATTTTTTATTTTACACTTGAATTACGTTGGGATTTAAATAGCAAATTTATTCCACTTTATGTACTCTTTATACTTTGTATAATACTGATGACATGTATATTATACCAATAATACATTGATCAATCGATAATACGTGAAATTGAGAAAATACAACATCGTACAAATGACTATGATGTGAAATGTATTTTTTAAGCATTAATTTGCTAATTACTATATTCTATCATGCTTCATAGCTATATTTTCAAATGGTTACAATGTTTTACACGTTATTTTTTTCCGTTTTTTGTTTTCAATAAAATCTGAACGGTACATTTTATAAAATATGATAAGACCTGTGATATTTCTCATAATAAGGCTTTCTTTTAAAAGCCTGGAATTTCAAATATTAAAATTCTTTTACTGGTGATATGTAGCTCTTAAAAAATTTAATTGGCTCATTATCTTACCATAATCTGCTGATATACTGAATTTTCTTAAGTGTGTGCGATATAAAAATATAAGAAATGGACAAATTTTTAGTACGTTATTTCTAAGTGCATGTAAAAAAATGATATGCTTAATTTGAATTTATTTTACTGATTGCTTCAAGAAATATAAAACTTCAAATTTGGTTAACCTTATCATTATTTTTTGAATATGAATTTTTTTACACAAAATGTAGTAAAATTTGTTATTTTCTAATGCTTATTTTTTAAGAATATATACGATATTATTTATATATAAACATTTCAAAACGTTTCGCTAAAATTTTTCTCATATTATTGTTTAAACGATGAAAAATGTATAAATTGTTGAGAATACATGTTCAACTTGTCAATTGGTAATCAAAAACCACAAATTGGAAATAATTTGTTAAGAATAGATGAGTCTTGGTAAACTAAAAGTAAAATCTGGTCGAAGGTTGAAATTTTTTTGTAGATTAAAAAAAAGTGGGTGTACCTTTTTTAATGTCGTGTAAAGATTGATGCTAGATTGTAGAAAGTTTTGCCATCTACACGGCAGGACATTTCATGTTGAAAATCACTGTTTTTAACACAGGCTCTTATATGGAGACTATAAATATCTCAATTTCAGTATGATGAAACGTTTTAATATTTGACACACACTTGAGGACTATGTTCAAGAACATCTGTGCAAAGTTTTAAGAAATTCTATGAAAAACTATTTAAATTATAGATGGCAGAATTACCTTAAGCCCAGACTTCTTAATTTTTTAATTTTTTGCCTTAGTTTGATTAGCAATTGGAAACTTGAGCATATTGTAACAACTTCCATTATGTAAACAAATATAAAAATAACTCATAATAAGCTCATATACTTTCATTCATATTCTCAACAAAGTTAGACATTTTTCATAAGAAGAAATTATGCTAAATCTGAACAAATGTAGTTTCCTAACTCTTGAACCATTGAGTAAAACGATTTAAAATCTGGCACACAATATTTTCATACACTTATAAACAATATAAAAAATATTATTAATATTTAATATTATTTAAATATCTAATTATTATATTGCTATAATTATAATTATATTATATTATAATCCAATATTAACAAATCTAATCTTCATATTTTCAAATAATGGCTAAATTCTAAATATGGTATTTATAATATCAATAGGGATAATTTTATTAATGATTTCAATCGTGCTAATTAGCAATTGTCACGTGATACGTGAATCGATTCTAATTGACCCGTACTCGTAAAGATCAAAGCCTCATCACTAAAATCTCGTATAAAAAAGTATCCTGGGGACTTGTCATCATGCAATTCAACTTAAGGTAGTTCCATAGGTACAATCAAATCAAAAGTGTTTTTATCTCAATTTATCTCCATACCATGTAGTTTTTCAGCTTAAGTTTATTTAAAAAAATTATTGCAAATTGTTTCAAGAACAACATGCTCAAAATTCAAGGTCATCCAAGGTTACCTGTACTTGTTACGTATGTATGAATAATAAAAAAATCATCTTACGATTAAAAAAAACTGAAGGAAGCTTCTTTGAAGTATAATAAAGAGTTACGCAAAATTGCAAGAAGTTCCACTACCCAGAAGTCAAGATATCAAGAGTTGAAGATCGCAATATTTAACACATACTCTTATGGGAGACTGCAGAAAATAATGATTTATGACAATAAATATCTCAAGTTCTACATAGTGAAACCTCTTAAAATTTAATATGCAATTGCATATTGTATCAAAGAAAGTTTTTGCAAATTTTTAATAAAATCCCAAGGAAACGGTTTTTTGATAGAACTACCTTAAAGTATTCCACCTTTCTTACTTTTGTCGTCAATTTATGGGACAACCTGTATCAAACTGATGATTATTATCATTATTATCATCATCGTTGAGACAGGCAGGGTGCATGGAAACACGTGGATAAGGCGAAGGAGGAAATTCGCAGTTTTGTGGCGCAAGAACGGTGCTTTAAGGGCGTTACCCACGTAACTTAAACTATAAATAGAATATCTCGAGTGCGCGCTCGCCTGCAATATAACGCTAAACCCACGGTATTGTACTTGGTATATCCATCTGACAGAATGCACTTACAGTTGAGTACTTCATAAGTTATCTGCTAAGTAACTATTTATCGCGAAATTTTCAGACTTTGACTCCCTCATTGTTTCGAATAAATAAGGTTTCAATCTGCACAATTGTAATTTAATTTTCACAATGTATGCAATCGTTTTATTTTGCTACTTTGATTTATGTATATTTTTGAATATATGCTCTTTTTTAAAAATACTTTGTTTCATGCACTTACATTTCAGTAGTTCATGAGTTAATATTGCTTTGGATAATAAATATCAGAATTTGCATACTCTATTCGATATATATATATATATATATATATATATATATATATATATATATATATACTCAGAGAATATATTTTTTAATGTAAAGTAACAATTAATTAATTTTTGTATTGTGGTATGTTTTTGTGTAATTTGGAAAAATTTTCGTGGAGAATAACGTAGTAATTGTTGTTATAATATAATTTGTTATGTTTTGCACGAACAATTCTCAAATTTTAAAATCAAGTTACATTTACGTATCAAACATAGTAAAATTTTTATAATAAAATTTTCTTCGTGTACTTGTTTAAATTAAAAATAACATATTCTTTTCTGAAATAATATACACATATACTTTTTAATGTATACATATATACATATTTTTTCCCAACAATTTTTTACGAACTTTTGGTCTTAATTGTGTAAATTAATATGCTATTAATTAATTATAATTAAGATTGTGCCTAATATTTGATTTATGTGGTGAAATTAGTGTCGGTAACGCGATTAATAAGACGGGTGATTGTTGTATATGAAGTTTTGTAATTATTTGAGAGTGTTCCTTTCCCACTATATATTTTTATTCCTCTTTTCGTTGACATATACGAAGCTGACGTATAACGGAGATCAAGCTTTCCTGCGGACTGTGGCGAGGTGCACACACGAGATGCGTAACGATTTCTCCGCGTTCAAGACATTAAATTTTATGGGATGAGAACGCCAAGGAAGCAAAAGAGAGAAGAGAACGAAGACTGGGGAAACGAACAGACGAAGAGGGAAGGCAAAGCGATTGGAAAAGGAATGATAGCGCGAATGAGCAGAGAAAGAATAGAAAAATTGATGAAGAAAATTTTAAATGAGAATATAGAGAACTTAAGAGGTAGAAAAATGCAGTGAAGAAGGAAGCTGAAAAGTATAAAAAAGAGAAAACTGGTAAGGAAACGAAGCAAAGAAGAAAAAATATGCAAAAGAAATAAGTTAACGTGAAAGGGAGACATAAAAAGCAAAGGAAAGGGAAGATGAATGATTAAATAATTTTTATACATATACCATGGAGATTCCTTAGTCAATAATGATAGTTCATATGGAATACACTCAAGTGAATTTAATTAATTATTTACTAATTAATGAAAAATAATTCATTAAATATTAAATAATTAACAAATAAATTATTTCATTATTCTTATTAGTAAAGTTCAGTAAACCGTTAAATTATTTTTATTAGTATATTTTGCTACAATGTTACAATGTGTATTTATTACAATATATATTGTATACACATTTTAAGGTGATTCAAAATTTTTTTTTGCTTTTTTCGCGAAAACAGGCTTAAAAATTTTATTTATACATAAAAAGAAGCCTGTACAAATTTGAGCTCTTTATAAAAATATTAACAGCGGGCGCATCGCACTTTTCGATTTTCCATAAGATTAACATGTTTTCTCCTTTAGAGTTTTGTAACTATCTAACGATACATCAGACAAATAAGTCCTATTAGCGCATTTTTGTAGAAAATTGAACGATTTACAAAAAAGTTCTCTTGTAAATTTTTCGTTAATCTCACCATTTCAAAGATATTTGAGGCCAAATTAGAAAAATCGAAAAAATCATTGTTTTTGATTCATAAATCACTAAGCAGTAAGCAGAATAAAATAGGTAATATATATTTTTTTAGGAAATTGACTGATCTTCAAAAGTGGTCTCTTGTGTTTAATCAATTAGATGAAGCGTTAAGAAGATATTCGTATCTAAAGTTGATGTTAACCGGTTTTCATACATTTTCCTCAAATTTTAGCATTCAACTTTAGATACAAATCTCTTCTTAACGCTTCATCTAATCAACTAAACACAAGAGACCATTTTTGAAGATCAGTCAATTTCCTACAAACATATGTATAGCCTATTTTATTCAGGTTGCTACTTAGTGATTTATGATTCAAAAATAACGATTTTTTTCGATTTTTCTACTTTGAACAAGTATCTTTGAAATGATGAGATTAACGAAAAATTCACAAGAGAACTTTTTTCTAGAGCGTTCAATTTCCTACAAAAATATTCTAAGACTTATTTGTCTGATGTATCGTTAGATAGTTACAAAATTCTGAAGAAGAAGTCTTGTATGGAAAATCGAGAAGTATAAAATCGCATAAGGAGGAATGATAAAAATATTATTAATCATCAAATAACACGAATAATACTGTAAAATTCCAGTTCCTAAAATCCATTTTGCATCTGTTATGCACTATGTATTTTGAAGAAAATTCAAACTTTCAACAGCTGTTTCTTCGAATTTGGGTGGTGTCAAAATGTTATAATTTTTGTCCCAAATATTTGAAGCGTATGCATTTATAGTCCTATAATTTTTTATACCGAATTGTAAGAATCAAATCCAAACTATTACGAAAAATGTGACACATTCTTAATTCTATTCAAAATGTTTTAGTTTTTGTGCGATAAATCTCTTTAAAAATTGTCCAGAATATTGATAATGATAATTTCAAATTCCTAAGAAACATAAATTTTTCAAGTGCTAACGAGACAACTAGCACGACCGAGAGGTCAGATCAAGCTGTCCATAGGAAGGTAAAACCATTTTTTAAGTTAACAAATGACTGAGTAGAAGCGAGATGTGGAGAATCGTGGTACAGAAGGAAAAAAAAAGAAAGAGAAGAAGAAGAAGAGAAATGCAATAAGGGAGAACAAACGCGAAAAAAAACAGAAAAAAATAATCGATAAAAATAAAAAAAAGAGAGAAAGAGAAGCGACGAGAAGAAAATTGTCGCAGCGTCCGGTTCTGACAAAAGCTTCGAATAAGCCAGGTCGGAGGGACAGAGGAAGAAGTTTGCCTGGATACGAAACGCGTGGGTATATTGCACTCTCCTTATCCTCTCTCTCTCTCTCTCTCTCTCTCTCTCTCTCTCTCTCTCTCTCACTCTCTCTCCTTCCCTCTCTCTTTCTCTCCCTCTTCATAGTACATATATGTAGTATCCATGTGGAAGCAAACTCGTCGAGGCCTTGGCGACTCTTGTAATTATAAATTACACGATTTTTTTCGTCGGCCCGTATCGTAATTTCCTGGCGCGGTGTCGCCTGTTCGAAGCCCCACGTGTTCGAGCGAGCCCCTCCGTCACCGAGCAACGACTTGCCCGATTCGCTCTCGAAACTCGTACACGCTTCGATTTCTCACGAAAGGAAGAACCTTATTTTTCGTCCAAAATAAAATTCATCCGCCCCTCCCTTCCCTCTTTATTTATCCTTGCCTCTCTCTCTCTCTCTTTCTCTCTCGTTTTCCCCCTCTTGCACCGCTCCCAGCGCAAACAGTTTTACGTTCTCCTTTTTATATATTGTTCGGTTTTTTTTTTCAGGACTGCAATTCAGACGGTAAAATTGCCAGAACTCAGAGTCCGTATAATTATCATGGAGTCACGAGGTCACGAGGTCTTCTTGTACTTTATTCAATTTATGCCCTTGCGGAATAGCCCGATTCATGAGCAGCCACGTGATTCTTTATTTCTCGACTCCATTTTTACAAATATTCACGGAGATAATTTTTTACGGAAGATTACATTGTATCGGTACTCTGCGATAACAGTTTTAAAAAATGTAAAAACTTTTTGAATAAATGAAATAATTTTTTTTTTAATGATAATAATATTATAAATTAGTTTCATTCAAAAAAAATCTATTTTTTGTATATTAATACTTCTCAAGTTTTTATAATCTGTTATCACGGTATAAAAAAGATAATAATTTTTATTATACAATGTGTGCATTATTTGTTCAATCACGCGCTAGTTAAAAATTTTCATGATAATCTGTAAAAAAGGTTCGACTTCAAGAACTTTTAATTACAAAATAACATGATTAATTTCGATGAAATTTTAAAAGTATACTTTCAATATTTTTATTTTACTTATATCATGATTCGTTGCTAATATTTATTTTTTTTTCATAAACACAAAATGAAAGAATTTATTATTGGAAATTATTACTTCCGATCAGATTGTCCAACATTTCATTTTATCAGTAATAGTTTTTATTTTATAAAGCATTTTAGCGGATATAATAAAAAAATTTTAGTTTGACAACGACAAAAAAAGTTAAAAAAAAAAATAAGTAGCTAAAATTTCGATATGTTGTTGAGAAATATATGAAAAACGTATTTTTCTGAATTTGAAAACGATTTACTAAATGGTTTCACGATTAGCAGAATTCTGAAAATTTTAGTATGTTTGACATAAAAAATTCATATACATATATAAATTCTAACAAAAAAGATGATACTCTGTCAAATTTATATCATATGTTTTTTATGTGGTGTTAACAATAAGTTCCAAAGTAAAAACAGTTTCTCTAAATTTTTTCAATTTTAATTGTTTAAACAACACAAAATGTAAAAAATGTTTTTAAACAATGTGCTCATTAACTATTAACCGATATTAAAACAAATAGAAAAGAAATTGAAAGATTTATGACAAATATATAAAAAGTCGAAAATTCTTCAATTTTTATTATGAAAAACTTACTTTAGTCAGGGACAGTATATCCAGTTTACTAGCGATACTTACTAGTCCAATGACATGCTATTTTGCTTATTTTTAAATCAGGTGTAAATAAATAACTTTTAAGAATGAATAAATCGTTTTTTACCAAATATTTCGAAATGCAAAATATTGATGTAATGCAGGTAGTTAAAAAGTGATTTTCATTTTTTAGGCTATAGTTTGACCTGAATTCACTAAACGCACTCTTCGCGTGCGCTAACTGTTAGGTATTCTTTTATTTTTTTCAATAAATAATTACGAAACAATTTTTATCTAATTTATTTATTCAAAATTATTTGTAACAAATGAATTCATATCAATGAATGAAGTAAAATAGAAACTTTATATAATTTGCTTTTAAAGTACAAGTAACTGTTGTCGAAACTGTGGTCAAATACTGACGCAGAGACGGTCTAATTTTCTTTTGCAATGTCTTCTCAATGTTTCACATTTAAAATAAACTGATGTTTTTTCCTAAGATGTCATTTTTTCCTTAATGGTTATCACGTGTTCTGTTTATTGAAACTTATTTTCCCTTCGGATGATTAGTCGATTTTTACGTTAATTTTCTGAAATCGATTAATAGTAGTATCAATGAAGTACTAAGTTTAATTTTTTCCCGTTCCTACACGATTAGAAATCGAATTTCTATTAAAAATAAAAATTGTAAAACTTTGTTGTGTTTGAATGTGAATTCAATTTAAATCTAATTCTGTAGTTAAAAAAAAATTAGTCTGTAGTACGATTACATCAGCTATCATTTTTATATTTCATATTATTATCTATTTTTAGATAAATATTCCAGTTTTAAATATTCTCTTTTTAATCGTTTTAAGAAAACACAAACTACTTTTAAGTATAAATATCAATGTTTTTATTATATAAAAACAAATTTTCTATTTTGGTAAATACAAGTCATGATTTTTGTTGTATTTTAAATAATTATTAATTTACGGAACACAAGTTGGCCTACCATTTACTTTTAGAAAAAAGTTTTCAAAGATCAGCTGCTTCTCGTATCGATAACTCCATTTTATTGTTTTTTTTTCGGGCTACTTTCAGTCAGTTACGTTTTTCTTCGATTTCTAAAATTTTGATGTTTGTCATTTCAAACTGACAGATATAATTTGAGCCACCAATTTCAGAGTGGATAAAAAATGAAGTTAGTATATCATTGAACGATCGAACGCGCGTCACCGCGAGCCAAGTTCGATGACCATATATTTTTATGGTAAATAATGAAACCTTAGACACTAATGAACACTTGAGATATGTTGTGAGAGAGTAAGACGCGTGTAGTTTCGAGATCAACGGGCCCGTGAGCCTTTCTTTGTACGTCCCTGGCCTAAGTTGAGGGCGCTCTAGTCGACTCCCTTGGCAACGAGAGTCAGTCGCGAACTGATCTTCGAAGAGAGCGGATCGAAATGTAAAATTTTTATATTTTTCTTCTCTAATAAAGTTTGTGAAACAAGTTTGGTATCGAATACTTTAATCTAGACAAAACAAGATATTTTAGATTGTTTTAATGATGACTCTAAATACATGTATATTTTTATCGATCGAAAAGTGGATGTTAATGATTTCTCACAAAACTCTGTCTTATGTCGAACATACTTTGTCAGAATAATTTTCACTTATTTTATCAATAATGCTATTTGAAATTTTGCTATCGAAAAACTGGATTGATATTCTATATCGTTAAAAAAAATTCAATAGCAACATTTCATTTTCGTACTTTCGTTAATACATACATACTTTTGTACTTTCCTTAAGGAAGGAAAAAGTCTAAAATGGTTCAAATATTAGAGCAGGATAAATGTTTGATTATCGCTTGGGGTTATAGGAGAGTTCGGAGTGCATTTCGCTTTGGAACGTCTCAAAGCATTGGCCTTATTGCGAGCTTGAGACGTTTTGACGTGAGCCGGATTCTAATTAGCAATTACGACTTCATTTTTAAACGCTCCTCGGACACATCGAATTATTTTTCTGTTCCACTGCGTATTGTGCGTACAAATGCGAAACGCCGAAAGAATTACCAGCGGAAATATCTCTCTTGTACAACTTTCGTTCAAATGACGCGTTTATGTATATATGGCTTCATTATTCAATTAAAAAATTCAAAACGAATTTAAAAAACAGTTAATTTTTCAAATTAAATTAATAAAATTTAGAATTACTATCCTGTTAGGAATTTAACATTGACAAATAGTTTAGGCGCAGTTTTATAACAATTTTGGCAGTTGGCTTTGTTTAAATAATAAAAAATAAAAAAATTTTAGTAAAAATTTTTGTTAAAATTCTATTTTATTATATAAACCGTATATCTGCAAACATGCGTGAAATAAGTTTGAGACTTACTTAAACTTTTTTGTTTACATTCAGAATATACAAATGTATCTTCCACAAGAAAATTACAATTTTTTAATCCTGATAATTGAATCTTTATTCAATTTTACACAACGATTATTTAGAAATTCTGAACCAATAAAGCAGAAATGTAACAATTTAGTACCACATATTTCAGATCACTCCAATTCACTCTTAAATGAGAAACGAGAAATTCAATGAAGGAAGAACCACTAATTTTTAATGAGGGCTGATTTTTGAAGAGGATTTTTTTTTCGCTAGATCCTAAAAATTTGAAGGAGAAATTGAGGAGATAGTTCCTGGCAAAGGTGAGTTTTTCACAACTGATTTTAAACATTATACAGTCCGACACCCCAATAAGAACGATTTAATAAGAACGCTTCCCCGTTTTTTCGCTCGAGCGCTTCCCCCACTCTGACTCGAGTTCCGAGCTCGANAATATCAAGAAGATATTTGATTCAAAATTTGTATTAATGTTCTTTGGTGTAATATTAGAAGGTATGCCAAATTTAAAGATTCTTCACTAACTAGAAATCTAGAAATACAAGGCTTATGAGAGATAGCGAAAATTTCTCATTTTTAAGAATTAATATCTCAATTTTTAGCAAGCGAATGATATTAAAATTTGGACACAAAACAAGCAACATATTAATCTCAATATACACCAATTAATTTCATCACAAAATCTTGGATAGCCAAAAATCATCGGACTATTTTAAATATGCAGAGGAATATAAAGAACGTGGGCGATTCGAAAGACGGTTTGAAACTCGGTCGAGCGATCGTTCTTAACCGGATTCGCGTACACCAAAAGTCAGCGAGCGCGAAGCGCTCACGGAGTGGGGGGCCATAAAAATCTTCCCCTTGGGGGCTTTTGCGTTCTTATTGGGGTTGCGGACTGTATATGTGTAGTTCATACTCGTGTCATAAATTTCTCAATTTTTTTCCTGGCAGTTTTCATATCAATGAACAGTTTAAGCACACTTTTTAAATACTTTTCATAATTAGCATTATTTAAAAAATAAAAAATGAAATAATTTAGTGAAACGTTTTCTTTATGACTTATCAAAATCGTAAACATATGAAATTAAATGGACTGGTCAGATTATATATATATATATATA
>JAPYYW010006439.1:0-10569 GCA_030522545.1 Cremastinae sp. A BG-2022a
TGGCGAAAATAAATGAAGTTTTACATGTTAAAAGTATAGGGAATCGAAATTCATTAAGAACACGATGAAAATTTGAAAGAACGTTCTTTGCCACTAAACGAATTTATATAAATTCAGAAAAAAAATCGTCTACATTGTTTTCGAGTAATCAAGTGTTGAAGTTACATTCTTATACACAGAAAGTATATCTATACTATCTAAAAAATGATATTTCATGGTTCAATTGTTTGGAAAATAATTAGACGAAAATTCTAAAAAAAATCATGTTTACGCATTTCATAAGAAAGAATATCCTCTCCAAATTTGAGCGAATTTTAATTATTTCGTTATAACTATCGAAACCCCTTAAGAGTAGATTCGTAAAATGCCACACGAATTGATTTCAACACCCGCAATAATATATCTCGCAATTATCTCAAAATGGCATCGATATCAGCATATACAGACATATAATTTTACGATTATTTTTAGCTATATCGAAATTGATATTAAAGTGAGATAAAAAATGTTAAGTACGAAAGTATTGGAATATATTAGGTAGCAAATCGTGAAGCAAGTTCTCGATTCGTGTCGCAACGATGATCGCGCCGGGTTAGGGAGTAAGCGGGATACGTGCGGATGGCATTTCGGGGTTGAGGACGGGAAAGGATGTAAAGATGCTCGAGGTCGCTCGCGAGGCCCAAGCCGGCTGCTTTCGGAAAGCTATCGTCGACGAGCGAACTTTAGCGTGGTACGCGCCCGGCCGGGAGGAAATCTGCTGCGGCGGAAGTCTCGAGCGAGATTCTCCGCGAGGAACGAGCAAACTTATCCCGTTTTCGGATTCCGGGGATGGGAGCGAGTCACGATCCCGAGCTAACCCGCTCATGTGTCCCCGAAGCACCCGCCCGCGACACAGACTCTCCGACAAATCGAGAAAAACGTACGGGAACCCCTGAAACGCGCTTTGATGTCCCGTCGCGGTGACATTATGAAACCCAGTTACGTTTCTCTTCATTGTGCGCTCCCTGCCTGACAAGTACTCCCTTTTTCCACTATCTCTAATATTCCTTCGTTCGCTTTCCTCCTTTTACTTATTCTTTTTTAACGTTTTTCTCTCATTTTTTTTAATTATTAATTTTCTATATTCTAGACAGTTAATTATATAAATATCCATTTACTTTTAAAAAAAGCGCAGAGCTGATAAAATATTATTATTAGTGGTATTTCGCCCGTCCATTAAGTTTTTTCTGAAACTTCTCAATTGTAGATCGTTCTCTTCTTTGAATATTTATTTATATAAAAATGTTGTATTGATCTTACCAAAATACAACTTTTTCGTTCCTTTCTTATTAATAAAACACACACAATTTGTATGAAAACGTCAAAAAAATTTTACTTACCTTTCCCAAGAATTTTCTTTGATTGAGAGCCGAAAGCGATGCCGAGGCGCTAAGATGATCCGCAAATTCGACGAAAGCATAGTGCTCGGTTCCTCCCTGAAAAAGAGGATAAACCACCGAGATGATTATTGGATGACGAGAATAATAGAAGAGAAGGGAATTTCTTGATACAATAATCCCACTACTGGACGAGTGACACTGGCGACTCATGTGGATTCTCGAGTAGCCTCAAAAAGCCGAGCATTGTGCAACGGAAAAAGTAAAAGACAGTCAAACGATGAAAGAAAGTCTGAGCTTACAGTATGTGAGGTAATAAAAATACGAGAGTATATGTGCGAAAAAAAAATTAATAAATAAGATAAGAGAAGAAAAAAAAGGAACTGAAAGTATTTAAGTAAAATAAATTAAAAACCACGTTATTATAAAACAGTGATCACCCAAAGCACTAACAATCCAACGTTCAGCACTGAAAAAGATAGAAAAAAAAAACGAAACAATCTTGACAATGTGAAAAAATAAAAAAATAAAAAAAGAAGCGTCGTGAAAATAAAAACAATTTTATTTTCAGCCTGCTCTTTAGTCCACGAGCTAAAAAGTGGGCAACAATGCATCGAGGATGACGCGAGACAAAAAACGACGAAAAAGTAAGGAGTAAACAGAAAGAGAAAGAAAAATAGAGAAAAGAATGAAATAAAGAAAGAATAAAGCGCACGCGGCTGTCCTCACATAAGCTAATTGCATGCAGCTACGGAACGAGCGCTAATTACTTATTGTAACTTTTATTAGCAATTAGCGTGGGCGTTAATTGCTCTCGGTAATTGGACATCAGCTTTCTCCCTCTCGCCGTCCGAGCATTCTTTCTGCCTGATGGCCAGCGTTCGCGACCCTTTAGCGACTTGGCGCCCTTCGCAGAATAAAAAGAGATACAAAAAAAAATACTAAAAATACAGAAAGCTGGAAGCGCGAGTCTGGATGAGTTCCAAAAAAAAAAATATCACACGAGAACTCCTCGAAAAAGAGTGAAAAATCGTGAAAACGAGGATAACTGCGAGTGCAGACAAATTTTTGATCTCGACAATTTGCTTGGCCGACATTGAGAGGAAATAAAAAAATTCTCTCCGATTATTTTTCACAAAAAAAGCTCAAATGCGTTCGCCTTCAACAACAAAAACAAAAATTTCTCGTAACGACGCGAGCAACGAAAGGTCAGGGAAAAAAAGTTGAGCTACCGAAGAAAAAAAATCTGAGTGAAAAAAGGATTGGAGAGGGAAAGGGGGAGAGAAAGAGAGAGAGAGAAACGTAATGGAACGTAATGACCCGGAACGAACTTGCTGTTACGTAGAAAGAGAAGGGAAAGTGAGGGAGAAAGCGAAAAGAAGAAAAGGGGAGAAACCACGTTGGCGTTGATGATCCTGGAATATCCTTTCGTTCGGCAAATAAAATTAATTAGATTTACCGAAGCGGAGAAAAACAAACAGAAAGAATCTCCGAAGCTCAAGAGAAAGAGACAGCCGAGAATTAGTTAAAGATTGTGGAACTTTATTTCCTCCCGTTACCGTCCCCGAAACGTCGCGTTCTGCTTCTCACGGCGTTATTCCCGTGTCTACGTCCCGAACAAAAAGTGTGCTTCGAAAGGTAAAATAAAAAAAAAAAAGCTCGACTCTCGCAACAACAACGCGTAAGAACGTTAAATAGTCTTATTTCGTACTTATTCTTCGAGCTAACTCGCCTCGAGCGTTCTAACCAACCGGAGCTTACTCTTTTGACGAAGATTCATATTTTATCGCTAAATTATAAAGCCGCTTGGCGCTTGGAAGAAAATTATAGGGCGTAAACTCCGGGAGCTTTTATCGAGCACAACAGCGAAACGCCGGGGATGGGGGAGCATCCCGGACTGTACCGGGAATTTTTAATGAAATCTATTTAACAGGAAAAGCTCCGCTTTTCCGCGCCCTCTTCCCACTCGCGAGCTTTTCTCCGCAAACTCCAAGCTTTTTCTTGTTTCCTTTTTGTTTTTTTCTTTCTCCTCTTTTCTTTTACTCCCGCGCTCGTTCACCGTTATTATTTATGAGCGTCGACGCATTGTCCCGAAAATATGCGATGCCGAGGTGGACAATTCGCCAGGATCGAACGGGAAGAATTTTCGTGTACACCAGCGAGACTAAAAAAAAGAGGCGAATACTCGAGAGCCTTGTATCTCGTTCGGGGTCATTAATCTTTCGCGATACAAAATTGGTCCCGTTTGAAAATCGGTGCCAGGAGTTCGGCAATCGGCGTTAATTTTTATTTTTTTTCATTTGCGCTTCCAATACGGGAGATGTGAAGATTCGAAGAAAAATCGCAACTCACATTTCTGATTATTTCAGAATTTAGTTTTTTGAGCGAAGTGAAGGTTTGTTTTATTGTTTATTTAAAAAATAAAAAATTATTCAAGTTTCTTTCTTCTTTTGTCAGAGAGTATAGCCCTACCAAAAAATCATTTTCTTAATTTTTTTAAATTTGTATAAACTTTCTTTGATATCATAAATATATGCACTTGTAAATATCACGAATTTTAGTCATGTAGTAGTCAACATAGTTTGAGTTAAAAGTCACAATTTTTTTACTTTCTCATTTATTCTGCACGAGTGATAACGAGTGTTATTTGTTTCATAATGTTTTTTACCAATTAAATGGGTATAAATATTATTTTATATTATACACGAAAATATAAAATAAAAATTTATTCAACTAAATGATTTATTATTGAATTATATTATTCAAATGCGATTGTATTTTAATTTATTTCACCAGTGCATATGAAATATAAATTTTTTAAATTAAGTACACGTTCATAAAATTATTTATAATTATAAAACTTTATAAATATTTCTCAGGTAGGTAAATGTGTCCGTAAAATAGTTTAGAATGTGTGACGATTGAATTAATTTTATCGAAATATTTGTTCATTTCTCGCGTTTGAACGGAGTAATTTTTTCAGGTGAAATTTAAATAATTTTAGCAAGGTTTCGAAAGTGGTTACAGCTGTTCCGCGGTCACGATCGTGAGAAACGTGTACCGCTTATCCTGCACATCCGAGGTTTCAGAGCTCAAACGAGAGAGCTGCGTTTGTGTACATTAGAATGGTAAATACATGCACGTCGATATTGTTGGAAATATGGAATAGAAGCTGAAGGGTGTAAGGGGAAGCTCGAGGTTGTATATCTCTCCGGGTGTATCTATCACTCGACAAACAAACGTTTCGATCGAGCCGCGAAACAATATCGACAGATATTGACGAAGTGCACGCCAACTACGATCTGTATACACGAGTTATTCCACCTCGACTATATCCATCATTCCTTTTTTTTTTAAATATTTTTAAACTTTTTTTTTCTTACAGTCGAAAATGTAACTGACAATGAGCAAAACGTCATTAATTCGTATAGTCAACAAAAGTAATTTTTATTTCAAACTCGTACGGATTAGTAACGATAATAGATTTTTTTTGTTATACTTTTTCTTATAACATCGATCAATTAAATAATACAAAGAATCATGTGTATTTTAAAATTCTTCAATAAAAATTTCAAATTTTTTAGCTATTTATACATGAAATTAGTCATTAGGAATATCTATCAGGCCAATTTTTTGAACACTTTTAATCATCAAGAACAACTCGATCATAGTGTTTCCAGACACTAATTGTAAACTTAAATTTTTCCCAAATTCCTTGTTAATGTATAAATCTCACTTTATTATTTTTTTATATTTTTCATCTAAATAGTTTTTTAACAAACGAACGACAACGCTACCGCTTTTTTTGACGTGTTTGAATTGATATTTTACTGTTCTTTTAAGCGCATATAATTTGGAGAACTTCGCATAATGCGCTGTATTCCGATTAATTAAATAGAGGTTTCATTTCTTTTCTAATATAGAAAATATACCCGCACCGACATTTTTTTAAAAGTGTTTTGAAACAATATTATAAATTTGAAATATTAAACTACTCACTTTTCGTATGATTGAAAATAACTGGAACTGACACTCGATTGAACTTGTCGAATTGTTACTAATTATTTTTCGGTAACGAACTACCTTGTAAGACCCGACACGTCTTACCCCGACACTTTATACCGGACTACTGATTCCAAATTGAGTTGAAAAACCAAACAATTAAGACCGTTACCGGTTTTTCCCTCGACCTCGACCGATCACCATGGAAACAATTAATGACGGAGCCATTAACGAAAATTTGTAATTTTTTTTTCCTCGTTACGCTCGACGAAATTTCTCTCTCTTTTTTTTAATGTTTACGATCCCCGAACTATTTAGGTATATTCGTCCAGGTATATTAGATGTAAATAATAGAAAATTGTGTTGTGTGTTGAGCTAAGAAAATTTAGCGTGTTCGAGGAACTCCAGCCTGATTTTTCGAGAATCAAAAATAGGAAAATCTCCAAATTTCAAGTGGCGATATATTTTCGTGTGCTCAACGATATCGACTTCATAATAGGTATTTCCTAAAAAAAATTTCAAGACGAAATAAACAATTCAATCATCAAGGTCATTATTTCGAAAGCAGCGCACGTTGAATTTTTTTTTTAATGATTAGAGATTAGCTAAAAGTTAATGCGCTCCTCATAATTCTTTCTATTCCAATGAATCGATTAGAAGGCCTCATATAGCTTTTTTAATGTAGGATGATGAATAAAGAAATTTTTTTTTGTATAAATATCAATATTTTTATTCATTCGCTTGTGCATTACGCAGACAAGAATATTTAAAGAAATTGTTTCAGTATAAGAAGTAACAGAGAACATCGTTTCCAACGTTTATCAGTCTTGTGATTTTTCAGTTGTTTATATATTTTTTGTGTACATAAAAAAGACAAATTCTAATTGACAAGCAAATTCCCAGTTTTACCTAAATAAACCAACACGATAGTTCGTGACTGAATCAGTAAACGTCGAGACTTCTAAATTAAATAGTAAATATGGAATGGAATAGACATGTATATCTCTCACTGCATAATCTAGCCAAGCGAAGAGACATTATTCGAACCGTAGCTCACGGCGACTAGGTACGAGGACTGAAAGATAGGGCTAGAGAGAGAGAGATAGAAGACATTCGAGTTGCGTGTTTGTGTTTAGACAGTAGAAACGCTGGACATTGTAATTAGGCAGGACACATCGTGCCCTTGGGACAGGGCCGTTTGTAGGTCCAATTGTGAGAGAGAGGAAGCTGCCAAAAGAGTGAGAAACATGACCAGAGAGGAAGAGAGGCAGATATAAGTAGAGGGTTGATCAAAGTATGGGACAAAGCAATGCACCCTGGCCAGAACTGAACTAAAAGGTTTAGATATTCATTCGAGCATAGGCTTCGCACTATGCTGGAACTGTCATAGCTACACTGAGAACAGATTTAGTTGAAAAATATTTAGGTGAAAATATATCGTCGAAACAACACTTGTTTATTTGAAATAATTAAACTTCAGTTAAATCAACCAAAAATTTAGTTCAATTTGCAAAATAATATCGTTGAACGTATCGAAACAAATATTTTGTTGAATCAACCAACTATTCTAGACCATCAATGCAGAAGTATAAAATCACCGTCAGCGACGTTACATCCTCAAATAAATGGGCCTATTCATTCATACATGTGATTTATACACCATCAAGTATTTACGTCATACAAAGCTACCAATCGTAAATGAAAACATCAAAATGACAAACGCAATTGTAAAATTTAGGATCAAATGAAATTCAACGATCCAAGTTTTACTGTGTGCAGTGTTCGATTTAAAAGCAAACATTGATCGTAAATTTGATTTGATTTATGTACCAATGGTATATAATTTACATACTTATAAGGTTTGGAGATAAAATTTTGAAACGGTTTAGATACAAATGCGGTAAATTACGAGTGAGAGTCGGAGAGGGAGCGTATGATGGAGTCGCGCGGTAAAAGGGAAGCTTCGAGAGCGATGAGACAGGACGGAGGAAGCAGTCTATCAGAGATTAGCTGGTCGATCCATTAGGGGGTGATTTAGCCCGTGACCGTGGTCCCAGAGCACTTTCCACGCTGCGTCCGCGTCCCACGCGCATCCCTCTCGCTCTCCACGTATCGTTGATAAAACGAAGACACCGTGCGTGCTACGAGCTATTTGACCCTTTCGAGACAGAAAGCGCACGGCGTGGTAAATATAGTCTCGGAATCTCGCGCACAAGGGACCATTTTTGTACCAAACATAATTTTTCGTGACACAAATAAAATTACATTTCCTCGCAAAATTGATCTGTCGGTATATTTGTACGAGTCAAACAAATTTTAGTAAATAAAAAAATTTGCTACATTCAATTAATTATTACTTTTGTTAATTTCGATATGGCTGTTAAATATTTCATTGTTGAATTTACTGGTTAATTCGCGCGAAACGATTTTTGTTGATTGTTGTGGGGTGAAACATATTTTATAGGATTTTAATATAAATTTGCATATAGTCATTCTTTGACTCAATGTGCATGTGTGTACTAATTTTTAAAGTTATTTACAGTACGGAAGTCGAGATATTTATTGGTAAAAATCACAATTTTCGATACTCGGGCATAAGAGCACGTGTTTGATATTGCGATTTTCAACAAAATAAATATATCTCAACTTCTACACTGTAAAGCCTCATGAAATTTGCGGCATGGATCTTTTGTACAACATCAAAGAAGATTTGTTTAATTTTTTACAAAAATCCAATCAAATTTTTTTTCGCCATTCTTGCAATCATATAACAAGCACAATTGACCTTGGACTACCTTTTAATTCGAGTACGTTGCTCTTTAGCCAATTTTCAACAACTTTTCTTATATAACGACCTTTTACTCGAAAACCACTTAATACCTGAAAAAAATTGAGCAGCAATATTTTCAATTTCACTTTCACCCAACAACAATAACCTTAAGTAATTAAAAAAATTACTTTTTCTCTTTTTCATCAATATTTTATATCTTTGAAATATATTTTCGATAGATTTCCATTTTTTATTATTAAATATCGTAAGATTCAATTTTCTGATAAATATGTTAAACTCTAATTCTGTAAAAGATTTTTCGTTATCTGAGAAAAGTGATATCTTGAGTACCGTTGTATCGTTTATTATATTTTTATTGAATTAAAAAGTTATTCTTATCTAAACCAACTCATAACTTGAATGATATGCTCCGTGTTCATATAACGGTAGGGCAGACGAGTCTCGCATTCATCTCTCGAGAGGAAATCTTGACAATCCCGCGGAAGCAAGTTCCTATATTCGTGAACGTCGAGCGGTCCATCTAGCGATTTCCTCGAATCTTGGCTGGTGCCTGGGGTATATCTGAGCCACGAATCCGATCCCCCGATAACGATGCACTTTCGATACCGACATGACTTCCGGCTTGCTATCTGGCACACGATTCCCCGGGGATCCGCACCGCGATAAATCAAACGTACCTCGTGAGCAATAAGATTTCACGGCGATTCCGAATTAACGAGAGATCCCAGGAAACACAAAACGAGGAGATGAAGGAACGACGAGATAGCGAGAAAAAAAATATATATATAAAAATAGAGTTATTCAATTTTCCGCCGAGTTTGGAAAATGGCCATAAAACGTGAACATTTTTCCCAATAAATTTTTCCCATCGCTCATTCGGGGGAAAATTTACGATTTTTAAATATTTTTTATTCAAGAATTTGCGAATCGAGTCAACCAATAAAATGTATACGTGTTTAGAACGGAGAGAGGAAGAGAGAGAGAGGGAAATAAATCAAGAAAGAGATATTCGAAATTCCTTCTCTCCGCGCCAGTGGCTCGCAACTTGAATAATACATCGATAGCGAATGCAGAACGCAGGCTGGTTAACGATCGAAGTGCCCGATTTGGCCCAGCGGATAGAGCAATGCTCACGTTGGGATCGTAAATTTACGGTAACGTATTAATTTGATACGCAGCTGCACTCTGCTCATTATTGTGTATACGAGGGCGCACGTGGATGTTAAATAAATACACAGGGAGTGAGCACACGTGGATGTCGTTGGCGAGGTCTCTCGTGCATTTTTCATTTCCACGGGAGCGATGGAGAAAGAAATTAGGAGTGGAAAGAGCGAGAGAAAGTAAAAAAAGACGTGAAAACCGGGAGTGAGATAGACGAATTGAAAGAGATAAAAAGGGGTTGAAAGGAAAGAAAAACATCGAAGGGAGTAGAAGAGAGAGAGAGAGTGAAACATCTGGAGAGAGTAAAACAGCTTAAAGAGAAAGAGAGAGAGAGAGACGCTTTGAAAACCGGCGAAAAAATAAAATAGAAAAAGACACATGGAAATCCAGGAAAATGAGAGAAAAAAAAGTGGAGAGCAGAAATAAAGAGAGAGGGATGGAGTAAATGAGTATAACGGGGGGATGAAGGAAGCAGGGAGTAACTCGCGAGGGGTTAAAAAGAGTGGAAAGAGAGAAAGAGAGAGAGAGAGGCCTTTGCTCTTACGCCATGGTAGCAAACGATGCATGCCTCCAGTGTAGTGCACAGACTACATATCTACGCCGAGCTTGAATATCCGTAACCCGCAGGGCTAAATCCACAGACCATCGTACCCGTATATTCGTTCGTACAGAGAAGCGGAGAGAGAGAACTGTGTGCTCGGGCGTGTTGTATAAATCGGAGAGAGCTCTGGTTACCAGACGAGATGCAATGATTATTAAGCAAGCAAGAAAGGTCCTGAATAGAATAACCGTACAACCATAATACAGTACATGGATATTAATTAAGCGTTCTCATCCAACGGAGGTATCGATTATTGAGGCTCCATTGATTTCTCCCAATTATTTATTTCTTTCTCTCTCTCTGCTTCCTCCAAATTATATTCTTGTATCGATTACTATACATACCAGCTTGCAATCAACTGGAAATATTTATCATATTACATCGAAACATATCTTTTCCGCAAGCTTTTTAATCAATAACATACAATTTTTTAATAATGCAATAGGATGATGATTAATTAGCAGGCTCAATTTGAATTTAAAGCAAGCTCGTTTACAGTCGAGAGCTCTATCACGCTTTCATGTTACCTGATATTTTTTATACAGTTCACTACCCCAATAAGAACGATTCAATAAGAACGCTTCCCCGCTTTTTCGCTCGAGCGCTTCCCCCATTCTGACTCGAGTTCCGAGCTCGAG